>PVIR01017244.1:0-35289 GCA_004026965.1 Petromus typicus
CTTCCTGGTAGCTCAGGGGACCTAAGGACTTCTGGACATGGGACACAGCTGCCGCTGATTTCTGTCCATCCCCTGCTTCTTTGCTACCTGGTGAAGGACATCAGTCTCTATGAGAACAGCTGTCCTGGGACCCCCTGAAATGGCACCCAGAAGTCTGCTGTGTCATTCACACCCACTTCATCAAAAGTGCTGCAGGACATGATTTATAGTCGCCACCTAGTACACCTAGGTCAGAGGGAATATACCAGGGGTCAGTCTCAGCCCTTGTCACTAGTCGATGACACTCCTGTGAAATACCCCATTTCTGAGTTTGATTCTTTGTGGTTAGATCTATTTCCTTTTCAATTACCACTGACAGCTAACATCTATTTTATACTGACTCTTCTAAACATGGATTTTCATTTTTCAAAAGAATCAAGCACCCCGAAGCAGGTACTGTGTACCATGTCTGTGTCATGGCCTGGGGGCCAGCAGAGAGGGGGCCACCCTCACCGACAGTGGCAGAGATGGACATACCACGATTCATCACGGTGTGAAACAGGCATGCTGAAATAAGGCCACGGACACACTGAAAATACAGAGCTGCATAGAATGAATTTTGACCATTTCCTGTCTGAAGTGGTACATAAAATTCCCACAGAATTCACTGCAAAACCCAGTGAAAATGAGATAGCTTTTTGATTAACTACTTCCCCCCAGCACTCGGTCCTTACCCTTTAGCCTCTTTGCAATTGCCTCCCCATTCTTGCGTGCTTTTATTAATGGAAATGTTTCCCCTCATTATCCAGAAATGTTGTGATAGACATTTTTGCTCTGGAAGATACCTGAGAAAGTCCTTAACTGATAAAATAATTAACCTTTTAGACTTCCTCAGACTCTTGCTGCTAGGAACAACTTTCAGGGATTCTGAAGACTTGGAAGACATAGTGTACCTGTGTTTGTGTGCAGTTCAGACAGCCTCACAGATAGATCATGTCCATAATAGTGTATTACAGTTAAAAGATAAAAGCAGACAATCTGTATAAGCATGTTGCTGTAACACTCAAAGCTCAATCTGTTGAGATACCAAAGAAGAGAAATATCACAAAAGATCAGCTCAGAGGCCCAGGGTCACCACTACCACAACAGGACCAACAACCTTCTGCCTGTGGCAATGTGCAGACGGTGGAAGCATCTTGGGGATATCTGCCCCCAAACTACATCCTTCACAGACCAGGCTACTTGGTTTTTAGTAGAAATGAGAAGATGATGACCTCCTGACACTCTCCAGTGAGCGGGAGATGAATCACACTTCAGAACAAGGGAACTGTTGGTACAAGCAAGTTGGTACCACATCCTCTGGCTTCCATAAGATGTGGTTTTCTTCCACCCTGTTCCTCTAGGAGATCTAAAGTCCAAAATGCAATAGCTGTGCCAGCTCTGTCTTATTACGAGGGAGGGAATGAGGTCTAAGTTTGATGTGCTCAGATTCGCACAATGCCTAGATGGGAGAACTACTTTTGATTTTAGTCTCTCATTCTCTTTGTCTGTCTGTCTGTTTGTCTGTCTGTCTGTCTCTCTCTCTCTCTCTCTCTATATATATATGTGTGTGTGTGTGTGTGTGTGTGTGTGTGTGTGATATAGATAGATATCTATAGATGTAGATATCTAGAGATAGATAGATACATACATACATACATGTATATTTTTTTCCTTAATGCTTTAGATTGGCCTGGTTATATATTCTTTAAAAGTTTAAAAAAGGGGGGGATATGTTCATTATCTTCTGAATGGCTTTATGCAACTGAAAAGCAAAATCTAAACAGCTATCTCAGTTACTCAAGAGACTGAGGCAGGAGGATCATGAGTTTGAAGTCAACTTGGGCAACTTGGCACCACATCATCTTAACATAAAATAAAGGGTCTGGAACTGCAGTTCAATGATCGAGCACTTGCCTAGCATGCATGAAAACCTAGGTTCAATTACCTGCACAAAAAATTTTAAAAGAAGATAAAAACAAAAGTCTTTCCTACTAAATATTTTTAAAGCAGAAAAAGTAAGCAATTTCTTGGCCCAAATTACAATAGAGTCAAAACAAAAATTTTTCCAAAAGTCTAAATGAAAAGTATACAATTTAACCTAGCACATTTGCTACTAATTCACTCCACTGAGCCAATGTATCCATCTGAATCAAATAAATTATTTTAGAAGAATTTTCATTGAAAGAAAATATTTGATCTTATTTTACTTTTTATTTCCTTAACCAAATCTAAAATGAGTCAGATTGATTTAAGAGAATATTTCATGTCATTCTAAATTTTAAAAGAAATTACACATGCATTAAATGGTCTTTTAAAAAATTTTAAGTGTCCATGTGCCACATTATCATAATAACCTTTAAAGAATGTTTTTAGTAAGAGATAAAAAGTCTATATTATAGTATTAAGTGATAAATAATACAAAATTTTCTATATAGTATGGATACATTTCTGGGAAATATATTAAAAGAAAGTAAGCTAAGAGAAATTTTATAAAAGTTTGGATACAAACATGTTGAATTATTTTGAGTGTGCTCTTATCCATTCTGATCTTCTAGAATAAAAAATCTTTCTAATGAAATACCCATAATTTTAAAATTTCTAAAGTATATATACATACAAAAGTCATTAGCAGGCCCTGCTCTGTTTCCATGTTCCGCTCTTTGAACAAACATTTTATCATCTAGTTAAGAATATTTTCTTTGAACCACAGTCCAGATGGAAGTTTACCTTTATGAGACCTTTCAGAATTTTACAGACGCTACTAATCCACAATAATAAAGAAAATCAGTCAGTTTTTCAAGGAAAGACATTTTTTCTTTCATTTAGAAGAAATAAAATGAGCTTGGGACTACACTTGAATCCTGGCTTAAAGACTTCAGCAAATGAGTTAATCTCTCTGAGCCTTAGTTTTCCCATATGTGAAAAGAAGTTGCTGTTAGAATAAGATTCAATAACATGAGTCCCACGACAGCTGACTGCAGTGCTGGTGTCCCGGCCTCTCTTGACCCTTAATCCCGGACAGCATCTGTAATTGGCAGGAAGCACAAGTGAATTTCACACAGGAACTGCAGTCTGGACTCCCCCCACGCCAGTGGCTTCAAATGGAGGGACAAAGTTGCATACGCTTTCCCTGTCAGTATGTGTTTATTTTTCTAGTTAGCACAAAATGATACTAAGTCTCAATGGACATATTACCTTCTGAGTAAGAATAAAAAATGAAGCCTCTTGTTTTGAACACATTTTTCACAGAATTGTCTGTTAAGTTTAGTCAACTTGCTTAATTTCTTTCTCTTCCTCTGATTCTCCTTGTTTCAGTCTGACTTTCCTTCCTTCTACCTTTATTTCTTTCACGTAGTATTTTGGACATATGGAGAATGCACTAGATACCATACTAAACACCCCCAATGCTAACCCTTTTCCCACAGCTGGATGACACATTAGTTACAGTATTATCTATGGCATTAAAATGCATCATTATGTCAAGAAATATGTCAACAAAAATGTTTCTTCTATTTACTACAAAGCATCACAGGAATGTGTAGGAATCTTTGTGGGGGGTCTATAACAGGCACGTTTCTCTTTGTAAACATTTACAATCTTTGTGCATCTCCTGATCTTCAAGTTCCCTTAACAGCACTCTAATCCCTCTTCATTTAGATATTTTAACCAGGTTTTAAAAACCACACAGGCATTCTGGCTTACTTTCCATAAGACAACAATATGAAGTAGGATTAGGCAAGCACAACTGAGATGCTGTCTGAAGAATGTAGTTTGCATAATCATTCACAATTCTTGTATTTGTGAGGTTGGAAATTTCTCTCTCCACTTTGCGATTTCCCACTTATTTTTTAGGCCTTCCAGTAAATAACACTACTTTTAGGAAGCCTTTCCAAACATCTCCTCCTCGTTCTTCACCCAACAACCCACTGCACCAAATGAAATTAGAGTCTCTAAGTATATTCACTCACAGCATGCTAGATTTTTTTTTTTTTTTTTTAGACAGGGTCTCGCTTTGTAGTTCAGGCTGGCCCTGAGCTCAGCCTCAAACTCACATCACAGCAATCCTCCTGCCTCTGCCTCCTGAGTGCTGGGACTACAGGCATGAACCATCACCCCCGGCACTGTGGTGTGTGGTACTGGTTGATGCTGGCCATGAGTCTCCATGCCCAGTATTGTATGTGGTTACCAGGGAATCGAACCCAGGCCCTTGTACTTGCAAGACAGGGACTTGAACCACTGAGCTAAATCCCCGGCCCAAGATTTTTTAATTTTAACTCAATTACAGCAGTAACAAAGTTGTTACTAACATAATCCTCACTTAGTGTTTATCTCCAAGCAAAGATGTACCTGTAGTTTTAACTTTATCCCTCACAACCTTCTAGATTATCTGATGCTGCAAAGATGGTCAATAAATAATTCTTGAAAAACTTAATGAAGACTCCCATTGCTGCCAGTAAAACAATAGGATCTATGCTTCAGCTCTGGGTAAATATGTGGGATCTGTGTCTTCAGCTCTGAATCTCAATGATCCACTTAGAATCAAACTTCAGTCATTATACACATCAGGAAACATGAGCCATATGTCAAAGAGTCACTTTTCCACTTCTAGTAACCATCCACACCAAAGTAAGCCAAATGTGGCTGTCCTTTCCACAAGTTGCATTTACTACCAAAAAATACAGCAGAGTTGACAGCAGAAAGAGGCTTTATAAATCCAGACATGTGAAGATACTGACTTCTAAGTGATTTTTTTCCCCTATATAATTTACTAAATGAATTGATGAACATCTCCTTTCAAGAATGATAGAAGCTATTTCTGATAATTGTCAGACAGATAATATCCAATAGACAGGGTACCTGATAAGGCATGAGTTACATTACAATCAGATGAAGGTAAATTAGTGAGCATGGAAGGATCTACAGGAGCAATTTCTGTAGTGAATCAGGGTCAGACCCTCCAAGTAGCCCTAAATCTCCTGACAGCAAACAAGCCCAGAGAGCTTGCAAGATCAGCTTTATGGAGCATGGTGAGTTTTGTTAGCTGACCGAGGGTTCACTAAGGAGTGGTCTCTAGGTTTATACATCATTTTAATAACAGGGTAATTCATACTTACCTTGTGGATGCAAGACAAACAGTTTCTTTCTGGGCCTGGAACAAGGAATGGAGCCATGTGGACAGATTAATATCCCACCGTGTGATAAAAAGGTAATAATGAGAACACAGAGTGGAGGAGAAATTTTGAAAACCTCTCATTGCAGCAGGCACCAAATATTAACAAAGAGCAACACTGAAGGTCTGGAGATGATAATACAGTGTAGGCTTATTCTTACTTTGTTTAGCAAATAACTACAGACATTATGTCCAGACCCTGAGCCTGGCTCCAGTGAAAGTGATAGATAGGAGTTCGCAAAATGTTTTCTGAAACAGTAGTTTCTAAAGACTTCTGGGACAAGTTCTTTATTCATTTATCATTAGTAGAATGCTATAAAGAATATGTCTTTTGGGGCTAAGGAGTTAGCTCAGTGGTTGCAGCACCTGTCTTGCAAGCTCAAGGGCCCGGAATGGATCCCTAGTTAACCACATACAATACTGAGCGTGGAGACTCACGCCCAGCAGCAATCAGTATCACATACCACAGTGCCGGGCGTGGTGGCTCACGCCTGTAATCCCAGCATTAGGGAGGCAGAGGCAGGAGGACTGCTGTGATGTGAGTTTGAGGCTGAGCTCAGGGCTAGTCTGAACTACAAAGTGAGACCCTGTCTCAAAAAAAAAAAAAAAAAAAAACACAAAGAATATGTCTTTTGTATTAGTCACTTAAAAGTCTTCAAATAGACCTTGTGGTCACAAATTACTATGAGGCAGGTGACAAGTTAGCAACCAAATAACAAAGGACAAGAAATAAAAAAAACAACAATAACAGTAAAACTAGATACTCCTACTGACAGGGAGGTAAGGTTTTTCTGTCACAGGTTAGATTTAAGCAAGTCTTAAAATAATGCAGTGCTAGAAAAAAAAAGAATTGTCTCTGAGGATGTAAAGAAAGGCAAGAAGAAAATGCAGATAGTAGCCAGGGAAAATTTACCAAGTAGGTTTGACTGAAGCAAAGGGTGCCAGTAATAAAGCAGTAAAAGGAGGAACAACTCCTGTAAGACCTTTTATCTTATCATGTAACACCCCAAGCATTCAGAGGAAAAGGTTTCAGAAAGCCTTGTGTTAAAGTGAGCACACTTGTAGGGAATGACTCCTAAAATCGGGTTTGTACAATGTGGCCAGCTGGCTTAATCAACATCATCTGTGGCTGGTATCCATTCCAGGTCTTTAATTTCCAGAAGTTTGAATTAAATACATCTAAGAAAATAGCTCTGTGTGTGTGTGTGTGTGTGTGTGTGTGTGTGTGTGTGTGTGTGTATAGTTATATATGGGTATGTGTATAAAATATATTTATCACATGTATTTTTAACAGGTACTTTAAGTGATTTCCGTCATGAAATTTCCCACATGACTTCTGTGATTCTGAGGCACAAGCCAGGTTTGGGACGAGTTGATACAGATGAAAACAGTTTCTAATGTCGCTGGCGCAGAGGAAGTGAGAAGGGCCCGGGAGCTGGGATTGGCCTGACCCAAACAGCAGACATGCTGTTCAGCCAGGTCAAAGCTTTAGGTCTAAATGACATCTGGAAATGGGGATAGGCCCTTTGACCCCTAGAGGAATATTGCTCTTATGCTGTATGAACTTGCTGACCCCTAAAAGGGCATTACTGTGACACCGGTGTGCTCCGTGATTAGTATAAAAAGTACACGAGGCTACAGCTTGAAGGAGTCTCAGAGCTACCTCTGCACATCTTGTCTCCATCTGTTTGCTGCTACACCCATCTCGCAAGGAGACGGTAAGTTCTTCAAAGGCCTAGAACTTGCTTCCTGCTATTCTCCAGCCCTAACGATAACGCTAACACAGACTAAAGAAGTATTCTTTTAATAAAAGAAAAAAAAAGAATAAATAAAATCTGGTCTTTTCCATCCATGAAGAAAAGCAGCTGACATTTAGGATCTTTAAGAACAGTATCTAAAATCGCCCAGGGGGAAAGTGGAAAGATGTGGTTATGTCCACCATGGATTCCAAATGCTTTTACATTGTCTGGAAGGTTGTAAGACAGAGGAGACTTTTTCTTCAGTGAGACAAGGCATAGAGGCAGTAAGAGCAGCAATATGTGCGTGACCTCATTTCAAGCTAATGATATGGCATGTGCCATCTGCTGACATTATGCCCTGGGGACGGGGTGTGGGAGTAGGGCCGCCAGGGCCTGAAGGAATTACTCCTCATCTCATTTTAGATTTCAAGGAATCTGAGAGACCATGTTTAAAGGGCCAAAGTTCACTATTTAAAGTTGGTAGACCTTCCAAATTCATTTTTCTAAAATTAGTCAGTGCTGTCAAGGCTACATAATTATTATTTCTTCGATTCATGCTTTAAACATCACCTTAATTTGGCATAACCAGGTGGACTGGGATGTTGTTATCAGAGTAGTTCCTTGGTCAGTGTCCTCTAAGCACATCAGTGTAAGAGCAGAAGAGGGAAACTGAGGCTCAGAGCTCAACTGCCCCACCTGAGGTTACCCCGTTTTTTTCAGGGTACCATGATAACTGAGGGGTTTGCGTTCAAGAGTAAACTCTATGACATGCTGCTGCCTCTCTTCAGACAAAGTAAAATCCTGTGTTTAATATACTTTAAGGCTACTGCTTTTTATTATATGGATATTTCAGTATCTGTAGAGTCAAGAAGAAATAATCAGAAATCAAGAAGCAATAGCTGAGAAACTGAGTTCACATTTCTGTGGAATAATTCCTAATTTTAAATAATTTAATTTTACCAAACAAAAGAAATTAAATTTATAGGACAGGAGAAGGAAGCATGAAATAGAAACATAAAGTATACATAGTCTCCCCTGCACAAGCTTCTTGTAGAGAACCATTTGGAGAACCATTCCTACCCTGACAGGTAGGAATCCCATATTTTTATTACTGGTATTATTTATGATTACTAGATCATGATGATTTTTAAAACCATTTTCTTAAAGACGGATTTTCACTTTATTGTTGTTTTACATTTTTCTTAAACAATGAACCTGAACCACCTGACTGAGTGCACATGAGACCCACAGCCACCACTGCCACGCCACAGGTCACTCCCTGGGGTTAAGAGGGAACAGAACTTACAAATCAGTGCCCCCAATACTGTGCCTCACTGCTTCTTCCTGTGCTGTTTAGAATACCAGCCTGTCTCATCCACTCCTCCTAAAGTCCCTTCGATGCCCAAGATTCTGGTGCAGGGGTTTTCTGGCCTTGCTCACTCCCAGCTCAGATTGTTATCTTCATTTGAGAAGAAAATGACCTTCTCCAGCAGGAAGGAAACTGATTTGGGGAAATGCATTTATTCACCCTATGGTCCAAACTTCCACTGTCCAGGGTTTCACGTTCAAAATGATTAGGAGAAAAGTCGTCAAGTACTGGATCTCGCTCTCAGAGACTCCCCGAGCTCTATCATCATACCCTAGGCTCTAAGAAGAGCTGTTAACAAAGCACTTCACTTTTGTTTTACCAGGTGTTTTTGCAAACAGGGTAGCACAGGGCTCTTTTGCCAATGAATGGCAATTGTACCCGAAAACAAGCATTCCATACACACAGAAGCAAATACCATTAGGAAATTCATTTTCCTCTGTCACATATTTTCTGACATAGTAACAGCAATACCTACATCTGGCTCCTGGATAAAAGAAGTACTTGGATTACAGGACTCCAAAACAGAAGACTAGACTAAATGCTGTCCAAACTTGAACACAGAAACCCTCTATTGCATTACTGGTGCTCATGTACATGCTAAATTTAATAGTAGGACAATGTTGTACTATTTACTTGATCATATGTTTTCTGCAGATACATGGGTACAAGAAGCTTTCGGATATTCAATTGTCCACCTCAACATTTTTCCCCTAATAAATCTTTCTTTCTCTGGTCATGAAGCATCAAAAGATTAAAAGCAAGTTTTACTTTCTCAGTTTATGTCTATGGGAGTGTTCTACTGTGGATATATAGCACGTCCAATCTACAAATAAAGTCACTCACACATTTCCTCAAATGTGTACAATTGTTTAACAAGTCTTAAAGTTTTAAAAGGCATGGGCACCAATTTAATTAGTGCAATATATCACACATTTCTAACCACCTGTTACTCTGGCACTACATTTAATATATGTTATTTCTAAGTACAATTAGATTTCTTTATCTGAGAAGGTTATGAGAAGTGATAGATTATGGATGCCATTCAAGAGAAGAGCATTATATTCATTATCATCAATTTACAGCCTATTTTTTCTAACACCTCTAATGTTTTTGTCATATTCATTCCCTTACACTGTATGACAACCTCCCTGAGTGTCCTTTTCTCTCTTCGAGGGCTGTGAGTTAGAAGATGCTCTGAATCAGATGTCATTAGCTGAAGTACATTCCTCTCCAATCCAGATTTAGAAAAATTACCAGATAATTACAGACAAAATGTTTAAGTATACCAACTACAGGTATCAATTTGATATTGACTAAACTGATTAATTTTTCTATAAAGATACTATATCCTGGCCAATCAAACAATACACATTAATCATGATTTGCAGTATTTTTTTTCTTTTCTTTTTTTTTTAGACAGGGTCTTACTTTTGTAGTTCAGACTGGCCCTGAGCTCACTACATAGTCCAGGCTAGCCTTCAACTCACAGGAATCCTCCTGCCTCTGCCTTCCAAGGTGCTGGGATTATAGGAGTGAGCCACCACGCCTGGCATTGTGGCATGTGGTACTGATTGCTGATGGATGTGAGTCACCATGCCCAGCATTGTGGTGTGTGGTTACCAGAGACTGAGCTCTGGACCTTGTGCTTGCAAGGTAGGTGCCAGAACCACTGAGCTAAATTCCCAGTCCCTGTAGTATTCTTATAAATATGATGGGTAGTGAACGTTTTATGAATTAATAAACTGGCAAAATCATATTCAGAACTAGAAATATGGGAGCAGACACAGGACTCGCTACTCCTTCAATTTTTATGTTTCAAACTTCCCATAGTCCTTGATTGTAAACTTCATTTTGGATTATATTTAAGGGTTTCTTTTTATCAGCTTGTTTCTATCATTCTGGAATAATGGGAAACACGCTCAAAAAGGGAACCCATTTATTCACTTTAATGTGATGTCAAACTGCAAATAATACCTTGTGGTATGATTTATCCAGAGAAAGCAATATTTTAAGAACTGTATGAAATGATCTGTTAATGTATCATTTCCTCAGAGAACAACTAAGATTTAAAAATTAAACCAAAAGAACAGTAGGGGGAAAAAAATGGACTGAGATTTTGCTAGGCAGACAGAGATACTGGGACAATAATGATTTTGTTTCACAATTCTGAAGGGTCATATTTCCTTTTATTTTTTTATTCTCCAGAGTAATTCACACTATTATCTGATGTATAATTCATTTGATGTTTTTACTGATTTATGCCATTTTGGTGTTTGCTTCTCTCTTCTTGCACACTTTAGTTCCTTTCTTATTTTTCCCACTGGGACCCTGGAATTGCACATACTGTTACAGGACATCTAGACTCTCAGCTCACCCCTCTCTGACACACATAAATTGCTTTCATGGTTCCAAAGGCTGCTCTTTCCCTGGAGCAAATTTTAAGAAAACAGAATTTTGAGCACTGGGTTTTTAATTTTATATATTCTGGAAAGAAACTTTTACATAAGCAGTGCTGGAAAGGAAGCTCTTAAGCTAAGTACAGGATCGCATTGCTTGTTTTCCCATGGCCCTAGACAGCACTGCTACAGAAATGCGGAATCACGTGAGGATGAACATCAGGACAAAGGTGTTGGTGGCCAGTCTCATACTCCCAACATGGCCACCTTCTGAGCTCCCAGAGGCCGCTACTCTTCCCAGAAGGCAGGTGTAAATTGCACCTCGGTCTGACCTTGGATACAACTCCGCGCAACTCCCTAATACCCCAGGAATGAGGTCCACGTAGTGGGCTTCATCTTAGGACACAGTCTCAGACATCTACCTGAATTGGAGATACTGCTTTTCTGAGCTTCGCATTTAATTGGTTTCCTTTCAGCTTTAAGCAAAAGATGCTTCACTTTCCTCAGGAGCAGACAGCGCAGTGCGTGGGGAAGGAGAATCCGCTGACAGCCTCAGTGTAGGACTCATTTATGAAAGCACCTTCTCAGGTTACAGGATTCATATTAGCTAAGGGAGCTTGAAAACATTACTTTATGGCACCAGCTTTTCATTTCTTTATTCAACAGACATGTCCCAAGGCCCGTCGCATAATAGGCACTTGCTCTCCCGGAGCCTTGGAGAACAGCTTTCCTCTCGAGGAGCAGCATCCAAAGGAAGTAGATGAGAAAACAGATAGTTTCGAATAAAAGCAGCAAGTGGTGAGGCTCCAAGACAAAAGAACTGTAAATATTTAATAACTGAACAACTATTCTGCCTGGGGGGAAAAAATGAATTTGAACTGATTGCTAGAGAATTAGTAAAAGTTGTCAAGGAGAAAAAGAAACATGTTTTAAGAAGAAATAAAAGCAAGCACAGGTGCGGTCCTACGAAAGCGTGGGATTCTTAAGAGCAACTGAAGAAAACTCACTGAAATTACTGTGTGAAATGTGTTTGAAGATTAAAATGTGGGCAGAAAATAAAAGGGCAGGGCTGGAAGAGGGCAGATGGGAAGCCGCTCATGTGAAACCTACTTTGTCTGCCCATTTTAGCACTTTGGAGGAAGCATTGCCCTCTCTCAGCTGACAAGGCCAACACCCTGCTTTCAACGCTAGCTGTAGTCACGTGGGCCCCGCTTGACCTATCAAAGGGCTCAGTGCACCCGAGCCATGTGATAGGCTCATACACTGACAAACGACCCTATCAGAGATGACCGAAAGCCCATATACGGGTCATCGGCAGACCCAGCTTCATACAGGGATACGTTCTTATAAAATTCCTGTGCTTGGAAAGGTCATGCCCCGTGGCTTCATCCTCTGCTGTTATCATTTTGAAATTCTCAGCAATTTCATCCTCAAGTCATGTTTGTAAGTCAAGTTCAACAAACAAGCATGTCCGTGGGCAAAGGGAAAGCACATTCTGTTCCCCTTAGAGCCCATGATGCACCACGAGCGTAGTATTCCCAGAGACTCACTTTTTGTGGCAGAGCAAGAAAACCTAAAATAAGTACAGATCAGTTTACTACACATAAAACCAAATAAATTGGCGTTCTGATAGCCCCAGGAGGTCGTGCTTTCCATTCAAACTAGAACTTGCTTCTAATACAGGAAGGAGATGGTGTTTTAAGAGAAGATTACTAACTTATATCCTCTCTCCTGTTTATTAAACAAATCACCAAAGTGATAACACATCAGGATTAAAGGTCATAGATATGAATACATATAATAAAAATTGTGACTTACTTTATGAGTTACATGCTCTCACATTTATGCTAAATCGCACACCACAGAGTGAGATTCATATTCCTAATTTAAATTTTTTAAGTTTTCTTTAATTAGAAGATAAGACATAAAACACTGTGACAAGTTCAAAGAGAACACAGAAGGGAGGGAAAAATTCCTATTTCTGTACCTTCCGTGATACTTTTTCCTGCTTTTTGAACAAAGGGTCCCATAAATTATGTGGCCCCCTTTGGTTATTAGGTAAGCCAAACTATCAAGGCTTACTTTTGCTAGGACCCTAAACTATGAGGACAGCATGCCCAGATTGCAGATGGCTCTTCCGTGGCCTGGCAGACGAAGTCATCCATAGAGTAAGAGGCCAGGCAAAGCCAGCGAAGAAGAAACATGATTGAGAGGTAGAGAGACAAGTAGCATCATTGAGCTCTTGAGTGTGGCCAAAGTTAACGGCACACCTGTATTTCCTTGTGATTTAAGTTTACAAATTATTTTTTTCTCTTTTCCTTTTCTTTCAGGGGTAGGAGGAGGAGACGATTTTAGCTGACTTCCTGTCACTTACCATCTGAGTACTAATATGGCATTATACGTCAAGCACGTGTGATTTAATCATGAAGTTTTTTAGCTCATACTGCCAGAAGCCTCAGAGACCAAGAAGAAAATGGACATGATTCCTTAAATCATTTTCATAATTTCAAACTATAAGCCATTCTGAAAGGTACACATTACATTATGAAGGAAAATGTACCAATGAAATGAACACATATCATCAGCTAATGATAAGATCGAGTCATTCATACTCAAATGGACGTCCTCACAAGCAGAATAAATAGGTCACAGGTGTGTAAATTTTGTATCTTTTCTCTGGTGTGAGAAAATGAAGTTGTAAATGAGTTGTAATATGTATAGTTGATATTGTGAAATAGAAAATATTTAAAAGAGAAGAGTGTGTAGGGGCAAATAATGAGGGGAAAATGAATGTGATAGTAATAAAGAAAAAAGGAAACAAAGATTATGCATATAGGGGGTTGCAGGGCAGAGGGAAAAGGAAAAAATGAGAATGAAGTCATATCATATCCTGGTACAAACTCTCAGTGTTGAATGTGATGACGATGATGTGTGTTTATAACACACCAATAAAAAATTTTTTTTTAAATCCCTGCCAGTCTCTTTGGTGAACCCATAAGACCTTCCCAGACTCACCCTTGTCTATTCCTGCTCATCTTACCCCAAATAACTATGGTCCTGGGCTCTGTGTTCGCCTTTCCCTTCCTTTTTCCAGATAATGTGGACTGTGCAGGAGGATTTGAAGGAGGACAGCTCTGAGGCCACATCCGAGTTTGGCTGGTCAGCACCAGCGAGTATCTCCCTGAAGGACCAGCTCAACAAGTCAGTCAGTAACATCTTGTATTTACACAAGTTTTTAAAATCTATTTTTACCTTTCTTTTTAAGTCACAGGCACCATCCGATTCAAGTGTTAATAAAAAGCCTCACGACAACGTGACCTGAATATCAGCACATGGAAATGAACTCAGGGCCTGGCGAAGGGGCAGGAGATCACAAATTGCCTCAGCAGTGACAGCCAGAGAGGGAATGGGAGCGGAGCTGGAAGAACAAAAAGAAGAAAGGAGCAAGCGATCCGGGTCCGTGCGACATCCTGTCCCAGCCTGCGAGAGAGCTACCTGGCACAGAGCATGCCACCTCTCCTCACACCTGACAGCTCGCCTGCCATCACATTTTCCAAAGAATCACAGAATAAAGGAAGAAATACTTGGCCCAGAGCAATTAATCCCCAATTATAAAAGTTCATGGAGCACAGCACTCATGTGAGCTGTGTAGGAGTGTCACTTCTAACGTGCAAGTGGAGCCTTCTGTTCACATTGTCACGTTATTTTTAGCTCATAAAATAAGAACTTCTGCTACAGCAGAAATATTACCTCAGCACTCCGGATGGGGCGTCTTCACTGGCTTGAGCAGGAGAAGCAGTTTTCCTGGGCTGTACACTACGAGCCTTGACGTTCACTGTCCACTTCTGTGCGCTGAGCACCTGTGGGTCAGGCTCGCTGCCTGTGTGTGGCCTCGCATGTGGCTTCTCTGAGCCTGATAGGTGCAGACAAGGTCTTTGGGAACGTGGCTGGAAGAATATCATTCTGAAGCCCAACCTAATTCGCATGTAAGTCCCACCACCGAACATATAGAAGACACCAGGAAATCCCTGTGGCACACATGGCAGCCATGTTCTCTTTTGTCCATAATAACATTCCCTACATCTCTTTCTGCATCCATTCACACTGTGTGTTTCTCATTCGATTTCTCAGTTGGTTCAGAACTCAAGAGGAGAGAGAGAGAATGGACTCATTGGTCCCCTTGGACCTCAAGATCCAACATCCTTCAAGTTATCTAATTTAGTTACCATTCAGGAGATTTCCTTGTAAAAACAAATTCCCCCCTTCAGAAGATAATTAAATGTTGACGTTACATAACTCAAGTCTGAGAAGTAGAGAAAAATAGATGCCAAAAACTCCTGAAAGGACATCAATTTTCTTAGTTTATAAAGTCCTCAGTAAAATTCTATGATTTTTCATCCTCCTCTTTTTCTTCTTGCCCTTCTCAAACACACTCTCAGGATTTGTAATGCTCATCAGACTTCATAGAACAATTTACAAATATTTAAATCAGCAAAACCCATGAGCACCCAGGAGCTGCCAGTACCAATTAAAAAGAAGTGGTGTAACACAAACTGATGGAAGATAATTTAGATGCGACACAATTTCAGTACTGTATAATGTCTTCCATCTCTAAAAATAAGTAGACCCGAATAACAATGAAAAATTCCCCAAGAAACAAACAAACATTTGTTCCATTCAATAAAAACAAATTGCTTTTATGTTATCCGGAAGGGCTCAAACACAAATATTGGCATTGAAACACAACACTTGAATACCTTGGCATAAATATTTGTAGACCATTCCTTTATGTGATTTAATAAAAATGGTACCACTATTGGAAAAATAATGGAACAGAGAATTTTTCAACATATGAGCAAGTGAAAGTTAAGCTTTACTATGCTTATGTCTTTTATAGAACTTATTTATTAGTGCCCTTGAAATTAAATATTCAAAAACAGATTGTTTTTAAAGTAACTTCAAAAGCTCCCATATACAATTTTCTGCTTTGAAACTGTTGCTTCCAAAAACAAATGAGAAGTTATTTCTAAAGCATCATCAGAAATCCTTCCTCAGAGCCCTTCAGGGCAAGTTCCTTTCACCTTTCTACCCTTGAGTTTAAATTTCCTTTTCACTAGTCTCTTCTGTTGGTCTTCTGTCCCTATTTCTCTCATTCCAGTGCTGTTTTCCATCTCACCCGCAGTAAGAAGCTTGTTTTACTGAAATTGCTCTTCTCTCCACCCTGAAGTCTCTCTGTATCTGGAGGTTTCTCCTCCCCACTGCTCGTCCTTCCAATCCTAAACTACCTTTGAGACGCTTTCCCTTTATCCCATTTTCCCCACTGCCTTGTCCTCCTCTCTGCCAGAGATGACCAGGGTTTGACCTTTTGCTTTCTGACAAACCACCAGGCAGACACGGGGCTGAAATCGAAGTCTGCAGTCAGCCAGGTGCCTGCACAGGCCGGGAGCTCCTGCGAATGGGAGCGGCGAGCTGCGTTCCGCGGGTAACTGCTGGGAGGGGTGCTGTGAAGCGAGTGCGGACAAGGCATGCGCGTCATTCCCAAAAGCAACAACGCAGTGGTGTCGAGAGGGGGGGTCAGTCTTGGCGTCTTCAGATCTTCTAGTCTGTAGGCGGGAGTGTAGACTCGTACAACCCTTGTGGAGATCAGTGTGGGGATTCCTCAGAGAACTACAGTTAGAGGTGCCATTTGACCCTGCTATTCCTCTGCTAGGTACATACACAAAAGAACTAGAAGATTCATGTCACAGCGACATTTGCACACCCTGTTTCTAGCAGCCCAGTTTGTGATCGCTAAATCCTGGAAACAAGCCAAATGTCCATCCACTGGAGACTGGATAAGAAAAATTGTGGTTCTTCTACAGAATGGAGTATTACTCTGTCATAAAAAATGATAAGATCGAATCATTTATATTTAAATGGACACACCTTGAGGACATCCACATAAGTGAAATAAATAGGTCACAGATGTGTAAATATTGCATCTTTTCTCTGGTATGAGAAAATGAAGACGTAAATGAGTTCTAGAATGTATGTTATATATTGTGAAATAGAAAATACTCAAAGTGAAATGGGGTAAAGGAGTAAATAACAAGGGGAAAAATAATGAGATTTTAATTAAAAAGGAAAGAAACAAAGCTTATGTATACAAGAAGCAGGGGTGGTAGGATGGGTAGGGCTATGGGAAAAAATGAGAAGTTGTGTCATATACTGGTACAAATTCTCATTGTAGAGTGCAGTCATGATGTGTATATGTAATGTACCACTAAAGATTTGAAGAAGAAAGAAGAAGAAGAAGAAGAAGAAGAAGAAGAAGAAGAAGAAGAAGAAGAAGAAGAAGGAGAAGAAGGAGAAGAAGAAGAAGCAAAAGAAGAAGAAGAAGAAGAAGAAAGTGTTTTATGTAAATTAAAAAGTAAATCTTTTACAATGTAAGATTATAATGTGCATGTCAGGCAAAGCGCATCTGGAAGCCGCGGTTTGGTGGCCTGTTTTTTGTACGTGCCTGGAACTTGTTTTGCAACTACAAAGGCTTCCAATCACAGACGATTCTGAAACTCAGCGCAATGCTCCGGGGCTTCTTAGCCTACACTGCAGGGTCACAGCGGCTCAGTAGCACTGCGAGCCGAGTCACACTTCCGGAAGTCCCCTCTCTCGCTTTCAGGATACGGGGTTTCCCCAGTTCTCTTCCTCCTTGCCGATTCCTTCTTCAGCTGCTCCCCTTCGGCCCTCCTACACCCTCTGCACTCAGTGAAGCAGCCGCTCACACGTGTCAGAGGTTCGCCAAGCACATGGGCACATGGCCACAGGACAACGCTGTACAAGCTGACGTGTCCGTCCTACTTAGCGTGTCAGGAGGGGATGCGGCATGTTTCTGAGCCTGTGGTGAAGTCAGGAGGAATGGGGTCATTAACTGGCCTCAACCAGGGCCCAGCCTCTGTGGAACACAAAGGGGAGCCTCCAGCTCCGGCCAGAGCCGCACTCACAGAGGCAGATTCGGCAGCAGCTGGGGTCCCTCACCTCCCTCTTGGAAATACACTAGTCTTCTGCCGTGTGTGGTTACTTTCAAATGAAAAGATTTCTGATCCTTTTCCATTAAAAACCTTTTTCCTCCCAGTAGGTCGGTGGGAAGCTTTCTATAGTCTACATCACCCTGTCAAAATAGCCCCCAGATCTCCAGCACCCAACAGCTACGTTAATGCTCCCTGGCGCTGGAATTCCAGGCCCTGCTCACTGTGGACCTCACCAGGCCATCTAGTCTTGTTTCCCTTATACCAGTGCTCCCACCCTAAGTTCTGATCGCAGTGCGGGACATACGACAGTTTCTGAAGCCAAAAAGAATCTGAATTGCTAAGATGCCTCATCAAAAAAAAAAAAAAAAAAAACCATGGTATGACTCTCCACATTGGTCTACTTACTAAATTATAAAAACACAACATTTCCAAAACTAAAAGTCCAGCATGATGTGCAGCACTGAAAGTTATATTCGTTGAGGTTAGCAAGCCTGTCCATTTCCCACCTTAACATCATGACTGCAGTTTGACATGACACTTCAGAGTACTTGACAAACTACTGTGTTTAAATTTTCTCTTCAATCCACATAATAATTCTGTGGCCATTTGCCCTGAAAAAACTGATGCCCCAGAATAGTATTTTAACTTTCCAGGAAACATAATTTATAAGAGATATAGATGATCCTAAATCTCAGATCTGATTTTTAAATCTTAATAACATTTTATTGTGCAGTCTTGTTCCTTCATTAGTGTAAATTTCTACAGTGTTCATCAGAATTAACAAAAAAATAATAAACTGCTTGTCTTTGAGCATATCAGTGGAAAAGCTATACTTTTTATTATTGTTTTTTTGAGATATAGTTCAGACTGGCCTTGAACTTATTATATAGTCCAGGATGGCCTTGAACTCACAAAGATCCTCCTGCCTCAGCCTCCCACATGCTGGGATCACAGGCATGTGCTATACTATATTAAGCTATACTTAATACACTTCTTGGTACTATTTTTTTAGAGCTGTAATATGGGACATATGCCTCTTCATATATCCAAAACTATCCACAGATGGAGAAGTGAAAGCTTGTAAAAGGCCTGAAATTGAACAAAAATAATCACAGAAAGGTAGGAAGAAAAACAGCACATTAGCAATTACACTGTTCTGTACAACAAGCTGTCTGTCATCAAATACTGGCCTCTTTATGTTTTTGTGCAAAAATCTAGTCACACCATTAATAGTACTGAAGAGAAAACAACCAAAATAAAAGGTTTTAATTTCTTTACTACTGTCATTTGCTGTGGATTCCAATGATAGAATGAAGGAATCAAGATTACAAAGTAACAAAAAAATCTACTCTGCCCTAAATCTAGTAAAGATACAGTGTGTTTCTGGAAAAATTCTTGACATCCAGATGGAATCTGAGGCTTGAAACGGCTGGAATGAAGGAAGGAGAAGCAAGAAAAACTCTTAGGACCCGCCTCCTGGTACACTGCCAGGGGAAACAGAAGCCTCAATATAACAGCAGTTAAATTTGAAATATTTCACAGAAAGCAAAATTTTCTCAACTGTAAAAAGTAGAACCTCTTGGGGCCGGGGAGTTAGCTCAGTGGTTCCGGCGCCTGTCTTGCAAGCACAGGGACCTGGGTTCGATCCCCGGTAACCACATACCATACTGGGTGTGGAGACTCACGCCCAGCAGCAACCAGTACCACATACCACAGTGCCGGGCATGGTGGCTCACGCCTGTAATCCCAGCACTCGGGAGGCAGAGGCAGGAAGATTGCTGTGATGTGAGTTTGAGGATGAGCTTGGGGCCAGCCTGGAGCACAAAGCGATACCCTGTCTCAAAAAAAAAAAAGTAGTACCTCCTGGGCCTCTCGCTTAGCTACCACACTTCTATGAATGCTTACCACAAAGAGGGAAGACACACACACACACACACACACACACACACACACACACACACACACACGGGATCACACACCTCAGTGAGAACAGCAGGTAACTCTTAGGAGCATCACAGATGGGATCAAAAGTCAGATAAGGAGGAGTTGAAGAGACTCGATTTTCACCATATCCATCTGTATCTTTAGAGTTTGTCCGGTGAACACATTTACATATTCAGGAAATTAACTGCTATAACATGAATTGGTGCTTTTAAATTTGTTCTTAAATATATCCTGTGACTTAGAAACTTCCTTTTTTTTTTTAGATATATTCACAAATAAAAACCAAGAACTCTGTACAGTGTAGTAATGTTTCCAAAGCAAAAGATTAGATTGACTCTGACTTCTGGTTAATACTATCATTGTTCAGTGCACTCCAACAAAAACATTCATTGTAACACTAGCAACCACAGAAAATAACATGTTCACATACAAAATATTCTGAAAGACAAGATAAATTGTTTACCAGAAAAAGCAAAATGCAGTGGCACATGGATAGCACACTGCCCCTTTTGTAAAGGGTGTGGGTCAGAGAGCTGGCCAGCTAGACAGAACCATATACGCTCTTGTATCCACTTGGAGGTGTTCTGGGAGATAAAGGAAAGAGTTAGTGGTGGTTGACTGTTGAGGTGTCCGAGAGATTAGCGATTGGAGGTAAGAAGATTTACTGTACTACTTATTATACACTCTTTTTTGCTTTCAGATTTTAACTGTAATGTGCATGAATTTTTTCAATAAAAATTTTAAAAATCAGTGCCTCCCCACAAAGAAAACCTATTTCAATCACCGATACTAGTCAATATTCCATTCCACTCATAAATCTGATGGTGCATTAACAGTATCTGAAGAACATCAATCACCCAAAAAGCAGGACTTAGAAGGACAAAGAAAACCCCACCAAATATGAACAAAAGTGAGATAATATTCCCAAAAATATCTGAGATGATATTATGCCAGAAAACAAGAAAACAGAAAGCAAACTGTCCTGGAAAACTAAAAATGAAAGCAAAATTGATACCAAGAGGATAAATCCTTCAGAACCCATATGCAGCTAATGAAAGCTCCTGACAGAACAAAAGAAGATTCACAGATGAAATAATCAAATAAGTAATTGAAGAAACTTCCCCAGAACTGAGGACATGTGTTTGCACGCTGCCCCCGCCAGGAGCCACGTGCAGGGCAGGAGCGCGTTCTTGTGAAAGGTCAGAACCCGAAGAATAAGCGGGGATTCCAGAAATCAGACAGACCACCAAGAAATGGATTCCTTTTGTAGGAAAGAAAACCAAAATGGCATCAAACTGATCAACTGTGGCACTAAATGCAAGAAGAAAACAGAATAGTAGCCTCGAATTTGGAAGAAATAATTCTATATTTGAAAGTCAATACCAAGGAACCTTACCAACTAAAGAGGTAATATAGAGATATTTCAAATATAAAAAGGGAGAAAGTTTATTCCTTTGTATGTTAATATCTACTCCATATAGTTAAATCCATATTAAAGAAATACTGAGATTAAGTGGCTGGATAAACTTAAGATATAATGTCTTTCTTATGTGAAAAACAAAAGCAATTGTAACTACCAAGAGCAATTAACAAATATAGAAAGGTACAGTGTGTAGACCAAATACACAGTGGCATGATTTTGAATAAGTGATCCAATTAAGGGAGAAAATATTAAAACACACTTGAACTTTATATTTTAAATTACTCTTTGAATAATATAAGCTTTGTGACATTTAAGGTTATACTTTCTCAGCTAAGGATATAGCTCAATGGCACTGCACCCGCCTGGCAAGTGCAAAGTCCTGAGTTCAATCACTGGTACTGCAAAAAAAGAAAAAAAAAGATTATAGCTTCTCTACAGTTCCAGTCATACAGTTTGGTTCTCTTGACAACAAGCATAATCATAGGACTCTGAAAGCCTATTATTGATTCTCTATTTTCAGAATCAATCTATACAATACAGAAGATACAAATGTCATTACCAATGAAACATAAATATGATGCATTAGTCCAAAAGTATCAAAATATCTGATGGAAGTTGGTTACAGAGAAAGTAGAAAGGTTAGGAGAGCTAATTTTCCCATTCAGTAGTTGAAATGCAGGATTTTGCTTAATCCTTGAAAGATTAAAACATAGAGTTTCTGTATGAAAACTTATAAAAGTAAGCAATAGGCAAACTAAACTACAGTAACCCAAATAAATAGCAGTGGGGATAGAAAATGTACAGGTAGACTATCTTCCCTATTTCTATGACCTGGAATCACTGATGCTGCTTAAAACTGATGGATTATGTTAATAAGTACTGAGAGATACTTTATATACAAATCAATTGTTAAATATTTTTTCAGTGGCCTCCTCTGGGAAGTCAGATTAAGCTTATAAGGCAACAAAGTCTTTTGACTGTTATTTCATTGGCATTCCTACCATTTGAATTTCTACTGCACTCCTCTTAAGCTTTTTTAAAATTGAAAAAGAAATGTGCTTCATGTATAGGTAGACTGTTTCATAAACTCTAAGATATTTATATAAGCATTGTTATTAATTATAATAGTAATAAGGAATAATAACTAAATTTTACTGAAGGCTTTTTATGTGATAAAAACTAAGCATTCTTATTGAATTATTATGCCTAGGATGATATAGATACTATTATCTCCTGCATTTTATGCCTGAGGAAACCAAGACTCAGCGATTAGTACATTCCCAAGTTACTACAGCTAGTCACAAGCCAGGGGTGCCAGCGCTTAAAACAGGAATATCCAGCCTCAGAGTTCAAGTTCACAATCACCAGGCTCTATCGCCCCTATTTACCCTGTGACTTTGAACTTCCAACATGAAGAATCTATTTGCCTCCATCATCTCTATCAGTTCTGACAGGTTTTCATTTGAATGCATGGATAGGTCCTTAGACTGGAAACAATGTCTGAGGCAGCCTGCGTGACACACATATATCACCTGCCCTAAATGGAGGAAGACAGCAAAACAGTGGCATTGGATTCAGATAGAAATAAATTGTACTCTGAGATCCACCATCCAGGAATCCCACAAAATGCAAGGGTGAGACAGAATATTGCAGACATAAACAAAAAATGACTGAGGAAATTTATTTCTTTTGTACCTTTCTCACACACACACACACACACACACACACACACAAACACACACACACACACACACATACACACACAGACACAATAAGAAGGGTAAGCCCAAGAGTCTCTCAGCACAATTTGATCTACTGGGCTGAAAAGTGCTGCTTTTCCTAAGACATTTATAAATTAAGAAAACAGAAAATCAGCGCTCATTATTTAATTTGACAAGATACTCAGCATCTACTTTTGGCAAGTACTTATGGCACACTTCTGTAAATTCCAATACTCAACAAGCATTTAGAGAATGCATCTGAATCACACTATGGAGTTGTGGGGATTTGCCAGTGGGCAACTCAGACACAGCCTCTGCCTTTAAGGAACTCATGGTAAGAAAGGGCAACTTGAGAAGTGCTTCAGACCCTGGTTTCAGCTACCCCCTACGTCCACTTTCATTATCATGATGACATTAGTCCTGGAAAGACGAAACACCCAACCCTCATCACACACCATCCCTTAGAGAGACTGCTGCGCCAAGCCCATCCTGTGTAAAAATGCAGACTCCATCACAAGATTTTAGAGTCCAGTGTAGATGAACAAGCAATTAGCTGATACCATTTAATTCACTCCACATGCTTGGTAAAAGGTCCTAGGTAGATTATTTGTTATGTTTACATGAAGTGGAAGACGAAGTATTACGGGTCAAGCCACGCAACATCATTTCAAAGTGGAGCATAAAAAGTGTGAATCTCATTTCTTGTCTCCAAGATGTCTTTGTAGGTTATAAATTGTGATTTTTTATTTCAGAAATATTTAGAATTTCCACATTCCTCCTACAGTTATATAGAACAAAATCTCTTTTGGAAGAATACGCTTCTATTTACCAACTTCAAACAAGCCTCAGGAAAGTACATATTATTAAGATAAGACCAAACACATCATTTTTCCTGAATCTTTTTTCATGAACTCCATGGCCAGATATTTGGCAGAAGGCTCTGCAACTTAAAATAGAAATTTTCTGCCAGAGATGGCTAAGGAAAGATTTGAGATGAACAAGGTTAACGGCTCTTTTGTGGGTCACAGCCCTGACGAGCTCTCGCCTCAGAGCACAGCTGGACTTTTAACCATTAATTCAAACCCATTCCCACTTCTTACCTTCCCGCAGCATCTGTACACTGAGTGTATCTGACCCTCTGATTTATTAACTCAGGGATCCTTGTATGATAGTTTCTCCCAATTAACTCACATTGAATATTTAAGATGGTTAAAAATGGGAAAAATAATGCTGCTTATTGTAGAGGAAGCAGTGCTGTCAACCCCAAACCCAGCCCTAACAGTACCTGTGTGGCGGACATGAAGCCTTCCCCTCTGGGTTACTTGGTGCTAAGGGTGGGGGTACCCTCCCGTCTCCTGGTTACCTGTTCCCGTTGCCAGGAATTTATCTGGACGTGAACATGAGACGTGATTCTGGCTACTCAGATGTCTAGGAAGTCTGGGCAAAGCTCTCCTTAGTGGAAGGAAGAAGGGATGGTTGGAAGTAACTGCCTCGTGCTGCTGGGTCTCACTGTGCTCACTAGGAGCTGTGGCGGCCATCTTGCAGCCAGGTGAGAGAGCGAAGTTGATGGGTCCAGTTTACAAAGTAGAAAGATGCTAAGAACATACGTGTCTGCTCGCTGGACAACTGAGTCAGCCAATCCGGAGCTGCCCCACATCTGGATGTCCTGTGATGTGAGATCATACATCTTCACTGCTTATGCCACTTTGAGCTAGGGTTTTCTGTCTCTTGATTAAACACTTCCAAACTGGTCCACATGGATTAGTTCTCTTTGTAACCTCTTCTTTCTTTGCCTCACCAGCAACATTTTAAGTATTCTTAGCATAACTTAATTGCTACTCAAGGATCTTCAATAGGTGAATTTTAGCTTTCATCAGTGACATATTTAAATTTCTCCTCATGTTTCATGTTTTACATTGGCAATCTACCTTAAGAAAGTGATCTTATCAAAGATATCTGGTTACTACACCCAAGGGGCACTAATTATATTCATTAGGTCATGGAAACAGTAACATGAGACTACAGACTTCAGCGAATAACCGAATATTCACTTTGACCAAACACTGTTTTCCACTATTTAAAAAAGACAAAGAAAAAGGAGTCATACATAGCTTTCTAATTGAAATTTCTATTTTGTTCATAAGCTTTCATTACAATAACTCCTTGAAGCCTCACTATTTGGCATTCACAGTTTAACTTCTTAACTTCAACTTAACATTATTCTCTGAATCTTACTAATCCTCTAAGGAAGATGAATATAATGGTAAACTTCATATAAAATATTTTATTAAATTCTGACATGATTACATTATACACACATAAAACAAAATACAAATTTACACATTGAACTTATATAACTTCTGTCCAAATTCTGAATTGTAAACCATCTTTTCATCAGGATATCTCTTCCAAATGTCTGTGAGCTTTTTCAAGACAAGTGTCAGAATTCATAAAATCAACCAGAGTAATTGAAAGTCCTGTGTTAATTACAAATCATAACACAAGTCAAGGTTAATTACAATTAGATTTTAAATGATTTGCTTACAGATGCTAAGCTTATTTAGTCTGGAATATATTAAAATAAGACAAAAATGTTACACGTACAGATAAACCAGTATACTACAGCTGTGGAGGGGCCGGAAGTACTACCCAGCAATACTGAACATTCCTCTCAAAAGTGACACAAATAAGAAGTTTGAATGTAAACTATTATCAGGACATTTTTTGGTTTTAAATGAAGAAGTAAGGCCATAATTTCTTCAGCCCCTCCCTGCCCAGTGTCTTTGGGAAGACACTCAGACATGTGCATTTATTTCCAGAGTTTACAACCAATTTTGTCACATAAGGCTTTGCTAGGATTTTTTCATTCTGATATTCAATTCTAAAAGGAGGTCTCCAGAACAAAACTCAGGGTTTGAATCAAAGGCAAACTGTTCCAAACACATCCTACCACATGCTTCTTATCTCACAGACTCCTTCTAAGAAAAAAAATATATATATTGCAGATGGTATTAGAACCATCTTTAGAGGTAAATCTAAGAATGTGACAGGGAACAGTTTTACCCAAAAGTCCGAGATTAGTATACAGTCTTCCATAGAATTCAACAGTGATACTGCTGACATAATAAACGGAACTCCTTTCCTTTAAGAAAAGTTACAGGAATTTTGATAACTGTAGCTACTGCAAAAATGCAGACGTCTGAGGGATCTGGATGGAGGGTACCCTGTGTACTGACTCCTATTTCCCTTTCTGACAGTTTAAAATTATCACAAAATGAAAATTTCAGAACATATCAATGTTTAAAAATTATTACTATTTTGGCATGAAAATTAATTCAGTTGCCGAAAAAGCTCTACTTTCTGAAGAGGGTCAGAATAGTTAAGAATTATTGTGTTGGGAAAAGGTAAGTCTATCATCTCGGTTCTCTTCTCGGTTCTCGTGATTGTTGAAGACATCGATCTCCAAAGATAGATATTTGCTTTCATAAGGCTAAATTCCACATAAATTTTTACAAACTTCTTGGAGATAAGGTAGAGTTTCATTAGTATTTGAAATCTGACTTCAATATATTGCTCATACACTCTGTACTTTATCAGTTCCTGTCAAATTACTCCATAACATTCCTACTTTTATGGTTCCTTAAAAATAAATCACAAAGGCTGGGCAGTTAGCTCAGTGGTTCCGGCGCCTGTCTTGCAAGTGCAAGGACCCGGGTTCGATCCCCGGTAACCACATACCATACTGGGCGTGGAGACTCACGCTCAGCAGCAACCAATACCATACGCCACAGTGCCGGGCATGGTGGCTCACGCCTGTAATCCCAGCACTCGGGAGGCAGAGGCACGAGGATTGCTGTGATGTGAGTTTCAGGCTGAGCTCAGAGCCAGCCTGAACCACAAAGTGAGGCCCTGTCTCAAAAAACCTAAAAAAAAAAAAACAAAAAATCACAAAATGTACAGCTAAAAAGGACTATAACCAGAATCAATGTATCCTCAGAGTTCAAGACTGTACTAGAGATAACCGCATACTGCCAGGAATGTAAAGGGACCCACCCAAGGCTACAAAGTGTCACTAGCCATCAGACAATGACAAAGATGGTGCATGAAGTGAATCATTTTGAAAAAATGGGAGGAAATAAATATGGAACACCCACCAAAAGATATATATCCATATTAGGCTGCTTGCTAAGACGCAATACCCAGCACCCATAGCTTAAAGGAAAAAAGGGTTCAATTTACTCACGGTTTGGGGAGATTCAGTCCATGAACAGTAAGCTCCAGGCAGAAACTTCATGGTGCAGTAGAGCAAAGCCTCTGAATTCACGGTGGCTGGGAAGGAGGACGGGGAAACAGCTCCAGAAAGGAAGGAGCAAGGGACCAAATGTAACACCCAAGGCCACGCTTCCACAGACCTGCTCTATAATGTGCTTTACTCACCTGGAAGGATTTCTTACTCCAAGGAAGTTGACACAACAGAATGAATAGGCACACACACTATTATTAGTTTATTTAAGAGTAATAAAACATTTCCATCATATTTATTTTTAAATGATAAGTGCTAAGGCATTTAGGACTTTACAACCAATTACTAATTTGGACGTGGTATAAAATATGTGCATATGCATAAATATATTTAAAGGCAGAGATTAAAGTAGAACGAGAAGTTAATGATGATTTTACTTAGATGAAACACACATTGATATTCTTATTCTCTACACAAGTGAAAATCTATTGCAGCACTGCACTCTACAAAAGCCACAACAGTTCCCTTAAAGATTTTACTGAGGGTCTAAGTAGGTCTAGAACCATATTGCCCCTTTCTGAAGGTACAGTTCTTAAGGAAATTTCTCTATTTTTCTAGAATGCAATAGATTAGAAGCAGAAAATTAAGAGAGAATAAAACAGACATTAGAGACAATCGTGATCAATTAAACATTTCTAAAGTGTTTACCTATACTCTTCAGTGCCCATAATATGATCATGACCCTAAAGGTTATTCTTTAAAATGTGAATAGATAAGCAACGTGTGGACTAGCCATACAACAGAATATTATTCAGCAACTTAAAATAAATGAACAACATGTTCATTATGTTTATGAAAAACATGAAGGAAAACAGTAAAGCAATCTTAAATGTGTGCTGTTTAGTGAGCAAAATCAAGATGAAAAGCTCCAGCCATACAATTCTGACTCTAAGACACTCTGAAAAAGTCAGAACTACGTGAATAATGAAATAAGTCACTGCCAAGAGCTGGTGGCAAAGGGTGGGAGACGGATAAAGTGGTGAAGCAGAGGGGAATTTTAGGTCAGTGCAACTATTTTCTGGGTACTGGATGGTGGATACAAGACATTACACATTTATCTAAACCTATAAAACTCGACTATTGTGAGCTCAAATGTAAACTATAGGGTTTTGTTAGTAATAATATGTCAATATTGGTTCATTTTTAACAAATTTAATATCCAAATGCAAGATAGGTATTAATACAAGATATTATTAAGGGGGAAATTGTGAAGGAGGATGACTAGAAGTATAAAGGAATATTTTGTACTATCTACCTAATTTTCTATGAATCTAAAACTGTTGTTAAAAATACAGTATTCATTTTTAAATTTTATTTTGCATGTGCTACTCATTTCCAGCAAGTGCCAACTAAATAGGTTCTTCTAAGACAGGCAAAAGTATTGCTCACAGTTAAGTCTTTATCTCCACTAAACTAGCTTTTTAGGAATTGTCAATCCCTCTTAGATATGCTCAAATAATGAGCACGTAAATTATGGGGAGGCCCTGAGCAGGGTTTCAAAAAGTGTGGTCCTCGAGCCAGCTGCACCACAGTCATTTGGCTGCTTGTTAAAGACTGAGCCCCACTAAATCACAACCACAAGGAGCGAGCAATCTGCATTCATAACAAGTTCCCCAGGGGTAGGACGCGCAACAAGTGCGAGAAGCACAGCACTAACAGTACGGAAGGATACTTAGGGAAGACTCTTTTTTTAAAAAAACAGCTTATAAAAGGCAAACAATTAAAACATACCAGCTGCCCAATAATCAAGTGCAGGCTTTTCTTCATCTCCTTTGCACAAACTGACAATCAGTGACTGACTTTGCCATTTCAGAAATTCCAGCCAGAAGGACCAGGTCCTCCAGAATCATTTTATTATCCAACACCACATTTAGGAAATGCTGGTTTATTTCAAAAAAGAAATAGCTAACTGACAAAGTCTAAAAGGCCATGACCCTTTGGTATAATTTTTTTTAATTGAAGCCATATGAATCACAGTTTTGACACCAGGTTAAAAAGGACGCTTTCTGGTGCTTTCTTACTTTTTATTGCCCAAATTGAATAAACATTTTTTTCAATCAAATTTTCAGATAACACTGTCAATTCCTTTTCTCTCCCCCCCAAAAAAAATTAATTTCTGTGAAATAATTTAGTCTTGCCCTTTTCAAAAAGATAGAATTGTACAACGGCTCTATCAGAGAAGGTCACAGTGTCAGGACACAGGGCAGCTCGCGGCGACGCCCCAGAACCATCAGAGAGTGGGCCTGATCAATCCTCACTGGCGCTCCTCTTTGCCCTTTAGTGAACCTGGCAATTCACCTTTAAGCCGTAGGGCATTGTTATCACCTCCATTTATCTAGTGGTCAAACTTTAAATGATCTTCACCATTTGAAATATAATACAGACATACGTTTTCCACATCTCTGCTTTATATTTCTGTGTTTTTTTTCTCCTCAGCTTGACATTTATAGTCCTTCTTTGGTGGAAATGATCTGATCTTAACCATTTACAATGTAAGGAAATGCTGCCTAAATTTGTGTACACCAGAAGTATACGTAGGGCTTGTGAAAACACAGGTTTCTGTGCCACCTCTAGAGCGTGTGACTCCACAGTCTGAGGGGGAGTCTGAGAATTTGTGTTTGTAATAAGATCCTAGATAACACCATGCTGCTGGTCTAGGAACAGCATATTGAAAATCACAGACATAAGATAATTTTCCACCTCTTTTGGTACTTGTTCCAGATAATGTTGTGACTGGTGTTGTACTTTATATAAATTTTTCCAGGATGTATCATTATACTCTTATTTTACTGTGTAAATTGACAACTCCCTTTGACAAAGGGGAGGGAAATTGCACAATTATTTTTCCATTCCTAGCATATGAAGATCCTGGTCACTTAGTATTGACTACATCACAACTAGTCATGTCACTTATCTGTCCCTGGCGTAAGCACTTCTGTCTCATTTCTACTCCCTTGCCCCACAGTCTCAGCTAATCTGTAGGACTTGGACTTAATCCATGAAGAGTTGTCTCTTCCCACCAAGGATTTGTATTCCTCACGGCCACCTTGAGAAGACCACGTTTCTGACCTCTGGTCCCGGGTCCTCCCGGGTCTTCAGCCCAACTCCCTCACACGCTCCTCGGTGTCTAAGGGGTATGATAAATCTCCTTCGCGTGCCTCCTTCCTCTGGCGGGTTTTAAAGAAGGGTGTTTAATCTCTTTAAACAGAAGAATACCAGAGGGAAAGTGAGGCCAGGGCCACTTTGGGAACCGAAGAAGTGAAAGCGCCCCCTCAGTATAGTCCAAAAGAGAAAGGGAAGCTTCTTCCACTGTTGAAGAAACACCGGTTACTACTGTATCTCTGAAATTCCCTTTCGTAGAGTGCACTCGAGAATGGTCTCTCCCAGAAGTGGCACAAAGCAGATGATGTTGCCCTGGGATACGGGAAGAGTCCGGACTCCCCGGCCGGAAGTGCAGATTGCGCCCTCACCACAAGAGGGCGCCAGATCACGGGACAAGAGGACCCCCGGTGAACAGCCGTTCTACCACAAACCCAGGCCTGTAAATCTCTCAAACAAGGCAGACGCTGCACGGTGTCCATTAAAGTACCGCTTTTCCTTCCATGTTAGTAAACTTCATGGCCAAGAAATGTGTGAGGAAAGAGCACAAGACTTCGCATCGGAACACAGATTCCAGCACTGTCCAGCCGTCTGACTTGACCAATCCCTCCAAGTCTCCTTTTTAATAATAAAGTGAGAAGACAAGATAAATAACGACAGCAATTGCATCTGGCTTATCAACTTACAAATCTGCTGGGGGAGGCCAATAAATAAAAGGAAAAATTTATTTACACAGACTTTACTACTTCCAAGGTTGTGCACAAGAGAAGAACATTAATATCAAAAGCCACTTCAGCAATTCGTGACACAAGATACAACGCCCAGGAGGAATTCTTTCACTTTGCCGTGTCTTGTGGGAAGAAGACACTGGGACTCCAGCCGGCTGATCAGAGGGTATTTCGAGGGAGGAGTCCCTTCAGAGAAGACCAGCTTCCCACGGGGTAATAAATGGCACCAATTCCAGGCATTTAAGAGAGACTGGCAAGAGAAGTCAGGAGCTTAAGTGCAGGGAAACGTTTAACAGGAATTGCAAATCTAAGACTGTCTTTCCAAAACAATTATTGGAAAATTGCAGAACCTGTGCACCCAGGAAACTTCAGGGGATCTATTACTCGGCTGGTGTGATGGCGATTTTCAGCGCCTGCAAGAGCTCCGCCAGGCACTGCCAGCTAGAGGTGAAGAACTCCAGTAGTTACATTTTGCCTCTGTGGACCTGCTGTGCCTAGCTTATACTGAAAGAGGTACAGAACTAAAATGGCAAAATGAACAATCGCAAATTTTTGTCCAAACTAAAGATCTGAGTTCCAAATGATTTCCTTCAGTTTTTGTGTAACAGGGCATTAATTCCTGTCACTGCACACAATTTTGATTTCAGACAGCTGATGTTGCTCTTTCCCCCAAGCCCCAAGCAACACAGTTCTTTCTTCTGGGGAAATTTCTCTAACTTATCTTCCTACTATTCGCCCCACAGGTTTATTCAACTTGACACCTGAAAATTAATTTGCACCTTACTATTTTACAAAAACAATACCAGAAGGAAGTATCAAGTAAACTATCCCATTTGAATTAAAAGTCTAAATTTTAATTTTGTTTCTCTCTTACGGATTATATAAATAGGAACATTTTAGGAGGAAACTCAGATGAACGAGGATAATTTTTCTTTCTATCCTTTAAATTATTTTCTCAACGTACCTGTGCTGGTTACTTTTCAATCTGCTTCATCTGTTCCTTAAAGTCTGGCTAACAATTATAAAGAGTGCCTTTTCAAGTGAAAAGAAAGATATCAGCACTGAATTTGCTCTCAAAGAACGTCTTAATAGGTAACTGAATTAAAACAATCTTTGGAAAAGTCAGGTCTTTTCTGCACAAGTCTAGGGATTTTCTAAAGTGTAATAACTATGTGTTGGAATTTTTTTCTATGCCAATGTACATTGTTTTGAGACAGAATCTGACTCTGGCTGGCCCTGAACTTGTGATCTTTCTTCCCCAGCCTCCGTAGTGCTAGGGTTACAAATGTCTGCTGCCTCACTCAACGGACGCTACTGTATATATTTTTAAATCAACACAAGAGATGTGACTGAAACAGGAAGTAAATGCTTAAGTTCTTTTTAAAAAAAAAAAAAAAAACTTATCATGAGAGACAGTGCCATTGGCCCTCTTACCTGTCACGCTTGCCACTTTCTGCGGCAGTCCCGGAAGTGTTCTTTTGTGTCTCTTTCATTGTGCTGCCTCAGTGTCCTCATTTGATTCAAAACATTTACCTTTCATTCTCACTTAGGATTTAGGGAACAGCCAGACATCTCTCCCCGACGCTAGACGCTAGATCCAGTGAATGAGGGGAGATACACCACGATGGTCTTCGAGCCTGCCTTCCTGTGGGATGGCACCCAGCCGGGCGTTCACCATTCACCAAGGCGCTCACAAAAGACAACTCCCAGAACTGCTTCAAAAAGTGGTGAGATCCACAGTATGTACAAGTTAAGAGCAAGGGGAATATTCTCAGGAGGAATAAAGCCATCGTGTCTTCTACTGTAATAAACGTTCTTATTTAAATGTTCACCAGATTATTTAGACACACTTCATGGCTTCCTCTGGAATGTACGTGGAGTGACGCCATTCAATGATACCATCCCAGGCCGTCCAGGCAGGTGATAGGACCACACTTTCCAGCCCCGTGCAATTAGGTGGGGCCAAGTGAATTGCTCTGGCCAATGCAACTCAGAGGAAGTGAATGAATTGCTTCTGGTCAGAAGGCCAAAGTCTGATGGGCCCTGTTCCATGTCTGATCACAAGGGCCAGCACCGTACTACACCAAACCAGCTGGCTCCAAATGGGGCAATCATGAATCGGTCACCTCTAAGGTAGACACCTGGTGCTGATGACCAGTAGACAATAAATCTTTGCTGCTTTAAGCCACTGGAGTGTTAGAGTTGTTTACACCACAACATAATCCATCTTACCCTGACGACGAATTTCAGAAAATCTTACCTTTGCGTTGCTCTCAACACAGGTTTCCATGACTGTTAAGGTCAGGGCTGCATCACAGGCCAGAATGCAGAGGAATTGCAGGTCTTGAGAAGTGGTGGGAGGTCATAGAAAAGAGCCGCCCAAAGAAGCTCTTGGACAAGAGTCCAGACATACTGAGTCCAAAATCTGGCTCTGATACCCTGGATTCAACACAGAAGTTTCTTAAATCCTCACGGTCTTCTCTCCCCATAAAATGAGAATTACATCGACCTATCTTAAGTGAAGACCTACATGCAACGCGCCTTTCACATACTAAATCCTCAGAGCGCAGCTGCTATTGTCACCTGTTACAAGAGGAGATTCTGACAATGGACAGCACAGCAGCAGAACAAACATTTCCACTTGTGCATCTTGAAAACTGTTATGTTAAGCATGACCACTCATCTTTCCTAGTTAAATCACAAGCCTTGAACAGGAAATACAAATTTTATTAATAGCAGTACTGGCATCTTATGAATGCAGAACCTAATGAATATGTAGATGTTAATACACAGAGGCAATGATAGAGAGGGATTTGTTTATTTACTTGATTTATGAAATTGTGACCTTGAAACTCTTATGCAAAAAAGCCATTTATCCCAATTTGTAAAGTACATGAAACCAGCAACAAGAGTGGAAATATAGATAAGCATAACATAAGAAGTATGAGAATAGTTTTAAAAGCAACATTTGTCTACTCTCTTCTCATTAAGCCTACTTTAAAAGGTGAGGTATATTCCTGACCCCTGGAATTAAAATTCCTCACCCCAATCAATCTGGTGTTGTACAATGAGATATATTGCCTTCCTCCAGAAGTTCATAAAGGTTTTCTAAACCTTGGGGTAACCAGAGATGAATTTCTTACTAAAAATTCAATTTGTAAGTGTTACATATTATTTATTTCTTGATTGCATAGCAATTTGTGAGCTTTGCCCAACATGACTACAGAAGTTCTTCCTCTGCCAGTCAGAGTGAAATTGATTCAATCTTTTTACAGAAAAATGCCTAGGCTGATCCGAATTATTTTTCTCTTGAGTCTCACATATCACCACCTCACTATTTACTTTCTGTCAGTATAACCCTAATATGGCACCCCACCAGGCAAAGCAGATATTTATCTAAGAATTTTTATCTTTGTTAAGCAAATGATTCTATACATAACAGATTCCTTCTGCTAACCCAAGTCACCTGGGCAGAGGAAGGTAACTGGAGTTTAACCATCTCTTTTGCCTTCGTCAAAGATCTGCTGGTACGAATCCTGGCATCTCCTTTGCCCTGAGGACCACTTTCCCTACTGTGTACTTCCAGAGCTATCAGCTCTCCATTGGGATCACTCAGAACCTAGTTCTAACCTCCAAGCCAGAAAAGAAGCATCCACCAGCCCCACCCCTGCCTGCCGGCCCGCGGCCAAGCAGGGACTGGCTCTTCTCATTGAGCGGTGTCTCGCAGAGCATTGGCAAGCTCACACAGTCCACACGGACGCGCAGTGCAGCTCACTGAGTGCCTAAAGAAGCAGCCCATTATGTTCTCCCCGCGTTATCAGCTCAGGTTATAAATACTTGGGCAGAGGCCCTCTTTCCCACGAGGGAGTCACCGTGCTGTGCTGTGGATGGCAGGCTCAGGCATGTGGGATCTGCGCTGGGACTCCAGATAGTGTTGCCCCGGGAATGACCTCCCTGGCCAACTGTTAATCTTCAGCCAGACCTCAACTGGGAAGAAAATAACAACAAAAACTCAAATTTCACAACATATTTTAAGATAATCTCAAGCACCACTCACAGGCCAAATAATAGAGAAAGGATATTTCAAAGTGGAAAACTGTCTTTAATCTCTCTCTGAGGAGCTAGGACAGAGGGCTCTAATAGAAAGTGCTTAGTACCCCCACCCCCAAGGCTTCAGGCTGACAGTCACCAAGCACTATGTGGAAATTGGTTGGATAATCTGCATTTCCTTTGGGCCACATGCGGGGAATCTGGTTGCAATCATGGTTGTTATTGATCAGAGCCAGACTTCGGCGGATGGCACATGACGCAGTATAAAGAGGTGGGCATTGGTGGGCAAATGTACACAGTCACTGACTTTGCTCTCAAA
>PVIR01017245.1:0-35430 GCA_004026965.1 Petromus typicus
GACGCATCCCAAGAGGAAATTAGGTTCGCCAATACGTGCATGATCATTTCATTCCCTTTCAGCTCCAAATTTACTTTCATTTCCTGATTTGTGAAGTTAACTTGGGATCTTGAGTTATGTCTTCACAGGACACTGTTAAGCTCTGCTATTAGAGCTCTGGGGAGATATGGGCCATGGGAAGCCCCGCTAATAGAGTTCTGCAGAGACAGTTAAAGGAAGATGAAAGAGAATGATCTTTCTGGTTCGAGCGTGCGCTAGTCCATGATCTCCCGTGGCTGCAGAGATGTTTTGTGCCCAGTACCTGCAGAGCACACAGCTTCTCCAATTCCAACTCCAGCTGTGCTGGAAGCTTCCCGGCACTTCACTCTTACATCAGGCCTGGCTTCTCCAGTACCCAGTTCCAGCACCAATTTGATTCCTCCAGCACCAATGTCCGCAGTCCAGAGAACTTCTCCATCACCTAGATCCTGCAGTGCACAGTAACCACCAACATGCAACCAGCACTAGCCTCAAGCACGCTCCCTCAGCTCTGCATTGCAATGCATCAGGCATGGTCCCTCCCTGTGGACAGTTTCCCCAACATTAGAGAAGACACACTCCGTTTTTTTCCCAAGGGTGTGGTTCACAGCAACTTCCTTGCTGTCCAGTGGTTCATAGCCAATCCATCTCTGATGTGAGAGCTCATGTTGTGCATTGTGTGCTCATTACCTTACTGAATCATCCCAGCAACATAGTGGTGCAAGATACTATGATTTTGTATTTTTGGACCCTGAAGCTCAGAAAAATAAGGGAGATTCCAAGGTCTTTCCATGGCTAAATCGCAGAGTTTGGGATTCAGTTCGTATTTGTCTGGACTAACACCTCAGTGAGACACAACAAGTGATTTTCTATTATTCACTTGAAGTATCTTGTAGGATTACTCTCTTAGTTAGCACTATACACTGTCTAGTTCACACTAAAATAGCAATTATATTCTTTTGCAACAAGATGAAATGGATTTAACTGGGTATTCTTTAACACCAGCATCTCTGTCCTGCTCCTGGGGTGTTAAAGACCCTTAAGGAACGGCATGGATTGAGCCATCAGTAGGCAGAGCTATCGCTACTGTTTCCTTTCCTTACTGATCTTTTAACTCCATTGATTTTTCAAACTTTTCAGTTTCTCCTTGATTCCCTACTTTCTTGTACTTCTATCTTCTTTCATAGCACCACAAACTTTATTTTATATGCTGTGGCCCAGTGGGGTGATTTCTTAGACGCAATAACTTGTTTTCTTTCTCTAGTTCTAAAACCATCAAAGGAACTAGTAGCATGAAAGAGAATTGTGCGATGTATTTTGAGGATCATAAATTACTCATTGGAAAGAAAATGATGGATATGTTTTTATAGTCTTTGAATATATTATGCCTTTTCTGAAAACTCATTTATAAAAGGTTCTACAAAGCCTTCTCTGAATATTCCAAACATAGTTGGTGGTCCCTAATTTGTAACTTCTTCACATATCCTTCAGATCAAATGGTACAGGTCATGTGTGCAGGATGCCATCAATAAATACCAGTCAAATAAATATTAAAATTTCATCTTCTTTTGTTTGAATGTTATACAATGTTGAAAGGAACCTTTATGTATATTTTTCCCACTTCATAAAGAAATGAGCTAAAAGAGGAGGAAATTTTCTTGCAGAAAAAACCAAAAATACTAAAAAGAAGACTTCTAATTCATTTTAATTCTGTCCTTTGTTCATCTGAAGCTAATACTACAAATTGGTCATGTCCTAATATGGAGATTAAGTGGTTTACTCTTAGATTTATACATATTCTATTTTCCCTTAACTATCAATATTCATCAATGTAGTAAAAATACTTTAAAATTTTTCTAATGTAGGGCTGGGGAGTTAGCTCAGTGGTTCCAGCACCTGTCTTGCAAGCACAAGGGTCTGGGTTTGATGCCCAGTAACCACATACCACACTGGGCATGGAGACTCACACCCAGCAGCAACCAGTACCACATACCACAGTGCCGGGCATGGTGGCTCATGCCTGTAATCCCAGCACTCGGGAGGCAGAGGCAGGAGGATTGCTGTGATGTGAGTTGGAGGCTGAGCTCAGGGCCAGCCTGAACCACAAAGCGAGACCCTGTCAAAAAACAAAAAAATTTCTAATGTAGTTCACATCTGGAGATATATTCTTAAACTTCAATTATATTTTTCAAATTATTTACATCCCTACATTTGCCTTTTTTATATGCAATGATAGATACTAAACTCTTAAAATTTCTCATTCTAATAGTAATTTTATCAACTTTCTCCAAATTTCTAATGTTTTTATTTTATTCAGCTATGTTTAGTCTTATAATAAAATGATTTATTGAATATTAATTAATTAATATTGAATTTAAAACAATGTTTTTCCATATTGGTAGATATCTCATATAAAACAGGAAATTCTTAAGTATTTGTTTGCAGTTTTCTTTTCTATCTCTTCCAAACCTTTCAGTTCTTGTAGGCTTCCTTCAAAATTGCCAATTCTCACAAATATTGAGGACCTTATGATAAGGTCAGACGCAAAAAGACAATAGTGCAGACAACTCTACTAGTGCAGAGTTCCTGAAGGAGTCAGAGTTGTAGAGGGAGCAAATAGAATAGCAGTTTCCTGGGGATGAGAAATGGACAGGCTGCACAGGACAATGGGAAATTGTTTAATACGTATATAATTTCAGTTTTAAGTAAAACAGATTCTGGAGGTTTGCTGAACCATAATGTGAATATATTTAGCACTGCTAAACTGTATACTGTGAAAAGATTGTGATGGTAGCTTTTACTTTATGTGTCTCTTCCCATAGTTTAAGCAACAGAGAGCAAGAACTTCCCCCAACCCGGAGCTGTGGGTAATAACACCTGTCCTGACTACTCTCTCTCCCCTTTCTAACCCCACTGATTTGTACTTGATCACTACCACCCCAGTAGTTATCATCACAGTCTCAATGTGTTTCACAGTAAATGGCAACCTCTGAACCCCTAGTAAACATCTCATTCTCACCTCTATTAGAATCATAAATTCACATGAGAGTCTCAATGGACAGTTGCAAACAGAACTAAAGGCCAATATAAAGAAAAAAGATTTTGAAATGTCCAGTGTCACAACGGAGTTTGGTCATTTCACTTTGCTTCTTGCTTGATGCAGTCTGGCCAATTGTTTGTAGAAATGGCTTCAGCCGACTAATCAATGTTTTCTTAACCTCTGTTGTGCCCGATCTCCTGTATATAAGTTCAGTGAATAGTGTAGTTTCCTGTATATAAGTTCAGTGAATAGTGTAGGGAGCGCTGTTCTAGCCCATACTCAATTAGGAAAGTAGGACTTCCCTTGTGTTGTCCAAATTTGTAGAGTGTACAACAGAGATGAGAGTCACGAGTGAGCTGGGCGATCTAAATTAGAAAAGCTGTGCCAATGGTCTCCATCTGTACTGCTGAACTGATGGCTGGCACCTCTGCCCAGGGAACCGCTGCCAATGTCCCGTCTAATCTGGAACAGTCTCCAAGAAACAGTGGTCTCCCTTTGTCCTTTTTCAGAATTGTGTGCACATAGCTTTCACTGGCATATTTTAGCGGAGAAGAGCCAAAGAATGTACTACTTGTCTTCTACTGTCATTAGAAGTGATGTTGGAGAGAACAGTGGTGCCTCAGACTTACTAATGGAAATTCAGTAGTCACACAGACCACAATGAATGCTCTGCGGTTCTGGATCTTCCCTTCATACACTACTCTACTGAATCAAAGTTTTTTTCAAATACACAGTTTCTTCACCCTCCACTGAATCAGCTCTGTCCATCGTCATGGACACAATCATACAGAAAACTTGTCCAAGTAATTCAAATATCTAACTCTCTCATCCCTGATATTTAAGATGCCTGTGTTTTTATAAAAGCCAGGTCTCCTGATACCTTCCCTAGTCACTAGTCCTTGTTCCAATACTGGTAGCCAAGGAGACACACTGGAACCTCCCTCACTGCACTGCAAATACCCAGACCTCACCTCATCCACCTAGTGGACTCACAGGCCTATCTCAGTATTAGTGGTGAAGCCACAAATGTCAGTCCCTCCATTAATTGCACATGCACCCAGGGCATTGACACAACCTCTCCCAGTGTAGCAACAAACCCAACCCATGCCCAGCTACATCCTGAATAATCCCAAAGAAAACTGTAAACACCACATTCCTGCATCTAACTGAGACAACCAACCTTCCTAGCCAGAGCTCTGGATAAGTTCTCTTTGCTCCAGTGATGAGAGAGGGCAGTCTTGATATAGACTGTATAGTATGTAGAGTTCCAAGTAATAAAAGGGAAATTTTACAACTCCCATCTTACTAAACATGCAAAATACTTCATTCAAGCTCTATAAAATCAAAGAATATATTCTGGGAATAACAGAGGTTAAGAGAGAGAAGAATTTAAGAGTTAGCTTCTGTCTGTGAGAGACAGTAGGGAACCCAGAAAGTGAGTCACTCACCAACCCTGCTTCTCAAGGGTGTTTTATTGAGCTAAGCCACAAGGTGAGGTAGATTCAAAGTGGGACAAAACTATAGTAAATACTAAGATTAAAAGGATAGTCACTTAGATCATGTTGATCCAATGGGAGATCACAGGGTAAGTATGAGATGGAATGGAACTATGGTCAAGCAGTAAGATTAAAAGTATAATTGCTTAGATAATATTGATTAAATAGGGATAAAATTGGGGAGCAAGTCACACAGCAAGTGTACAGGAAATGAAAAAGGATTTTCAGGGAAGGAAGGGGCAAGGGAGGTTTCAGTCCTCGCTCAAGGCGATTGGTGCCTTTCTTCCCTAGGTGAAGTATGTGGATGTAAAAGGTCCTCTTTTTCTTAAAATCTATCCTTCAATAAATGAGCCTCAGGCCACAATTGTCTTTCGTGCTTTCTAAGGCCCTTCCCTGCTATCTGCCTATAAGGGGTTTGAGTGGCATGGCCGGCCAGCCACAATAGTCTCACTCATAATAGGGACGCAGTGATAGGCACTGTGTTCCACTCACCCATGCCATGGGACAGACTAAGGCCTTAGTCATCCCTGGCGGAGGTCTCTCAGTCTCTTCTACAGTCCAGTTCCTTAGACTCACTGTTCCCTCCTGTTTCTGACATGTTTGAACATCCAGTCTGCCTCTCTCGGGGCTACAGAAACTCTGGCCCTTCACCTGCTGGCTCTTTAAACCTATGCACTTCTCACCTGACCATGAGGACTGTCTGGACCTCGGCCACTTCCTCTGTCTCTTCAGCTTTGCTTCCAGGTCCTGTGAACCAAACCGCTTTGCTTCCCTCTCTCTCATACCACCATGTTCCTGCTCTGGAGCCAGCAGATCACAGACTGAAACCTTTGCAACCAAATAATCCACTTCCTTTTAAAGTTGTAGGTGTCGGGGCCGGGGAGTTAGCTCAGTGGTTCCGGCGCCTGTCTCGCAAGCGCAAGGACCCGGGTTCGATTCCCCGGTAACCACGTAACAATACTGGGTGTGGAGACCCACACCCAGCAGCAACCAGTACCACATCCCACAGTGCCGGGCGTGGTGGCTCACGCCTGTAATCCCAGCACTCGGGAGGCAGAGGCAGAAGGATTGTGATGTGAGTTTGAGGCTGAGCTCAGGGCCAGCCTGAACCACAAAGCGAGACCCTGTCTCAAAAAACCTAAAAAAAAAATAAATAAATAAAAATAAAGTTGTAGGTGTCAAATATTCAGACTCAGAGATCAGAAAAGTGACCAATATACCCTCCACCCCACCTAGGTTGAAATCACATAGAACTCCAAGGTATTGCATTGCCAAGAACCACAGAAAAACCAATCATTGCTGTGTAGGGCTAAGGGTATTTCTTCACTTCAGCCCACCTGTCACATGGATTTGGCCTCCGTTCCTACTATATACTTTTCACGTTCTTCTTGCCCTCGTCAGCTACTCCAAACAATCTCTCCCGAACACTAAGTGCAAGGAATATCCTGGACATCTACATGTTACATGTGGCAGACACAATCCTGTAATTGTCCAATTTACCTCCTCCCTCCCTACCACTCCTCCTCTGCTTCTTCACGATCAACAGAACTCCACCTCTGTTTACCCGATCTGACACCCAGATCTAGAGAAAGGTTCACAACGGGTCTAAGAGAATCAAGAAAACTCCGTACATGTCTCTCCTAGGTTACCTCGAGGTAAAAAATCTGGTTCTGGCCAAGAAAACATGTGAGAAAAGTGAGCGAGGAGATACCTATAAATGTCATTCTCACTAAGATAAAGAACAACCGAAAAAAGGGGATGCAAGAAAGGAGACTCCTCCCTCCTGTCTCCTTTAGTTCAGGACCCTGTTTCCTGAGGTGCAGAGCTGGAGAATCCGTGGGCAGTTTCTGAGTGAGTGACTTGTGGAGGCACCATATTTCCAGTTGATTTGAGATGTTTTCTAAACAATTTGCAACAACTGATTTGGGCAGTCAAGAGAAGACAATTCAATCCCAAATGATCATTCACTAGTCCCTCTGGAAGAAGCCAATTAGAACTAGAATGAGATGGACTTTAAGCTAAATAAATAAACAATGCAAGAGAAAAATTAGTCACGGGTTGTTTTCCACTGTAAGACACTCTTGTAGGTTTTGGAAGAAATATTCAGAGTATCTGCATTTTAGCTCTCTCCTTTTCATACTTGCCTCCGGAACAATCTTAAAATGTGGCAAGGGAACAAGGGGCAGTTATCCTGGCAAAGAAAGATGCTAAAATAAAATTGCATTTCTATACCCATCAGAGGTACATTTGCCAAAAGTATTCAAGAAACGAAAACATATGATATCAAAACTCAAGGGGTTTTTTTAGAATTTAATTCAATTTCTTTCCCCAGTTTCTGAGTTATCTATAGCCACTAGTTGATAGAATCATAGAAGACAAAGAAACCTGGGTCTCATTGGTGAAGGTGTTGGTCATGCCTAATGATTACACCAACTCCCAATTTGTACATGTAGTCTCTTTCCACTCCCTTACATGTATCCTTTTGTAAATTCAAACAAAACCACCCATGAAAGGGTTGAATGGCATTTTGATCCTATTTCAAAAGAAAATTCCATGGTATTATTTTCTGAAGAGATTGGTCTGAAAAGAGATTCTTGCTATACAGTTATCACCGTGTCTTTAATTCTGTTTTTGATCAAAATCATAGGTATTTTTGTACGTTCTCTTGGTAAATCTGTTCCCTGGAAAATAAGTGAGGCCAGTCTCAGTGATGGTCATGAAGCTTGTTTGTCAATACACAGCACTACATAGGGAGAGGAGAAAATACAACTCTCCCTTCTGCCATCTATGTATTTATTTGCAGCTGTGCATCTGTGCCAAAGCCATGAGGCTAGAGGCGAGGAGGGGGAAGACTATTGATATTCTTCATGAAAGCCCTGCAATTACCTTAAATTTTCCATATGCAGACCTTTATGAACTCACAGCTTAAAATAAATTTTTATTGATTTTGCTACAGTGATTTATGGTTTCAAGATAATCAAATTGGCAGATAACTGCTGCAATTGTCATAGATATATACAACAAGAACCAGGCACAGGGATGCTTTTTAGTTAGTAATATCAATCTCACAATCCCTAAAGTTGACATGCCTTTTCTTGGCAAATATCTGCAGAAATAACAATCATCCTAGGTGCCACCTTCAAGACCTCTAGCTAGGGAATGAGCCCCAAGAAAAAAAGAGTAATGTAGAGCTATTGCCATCTAGTGCCTGGTAACAGAAAAGTCAGGGGTCTTTTCCTTGGAACCATTTTTATAAAGGCACAAATATTTTGCAATTTTATTTCACAGCTCTGGGCATGTATGGTTGAATTAAAGCAGTTTTGAAATAATTCAAGGATTCTCACTTGTATATAAGAATAATTCCACCTTCTAGTCATTTTGAAAGTTTTATTCATTTAACAAAAGTTTATTAAGCATAGCAAGGTGTCTTGCTTAGTGCTAGAGATGTAATGGTGAGCTATTATCAAAAACAATTCAGATTGTAGTTCAAAAGCAGTGGCTAGTGATTCTAGAACTCATATGCATCTCTGCATTTTTTTCCCCTTTGGGTATATGTAAACAGAGCTAGATAACTGCACACGGGATCATGTGTATCCTTATGCAAACTGCAAGCCATTTATCATGAGTATTACACAAAATATATATATGAATATTTAAATATATACATTAATTAATCAAGAAAAAATCTAAATTCAAAGCCTCACTAAAATTAATATTTTAATATTGTGTTATGATAGAATATCCTTCATTATTTAGACAAAATTTTAGTTTTATACTTTATATTGCAGAAACTGAAATGAATTGAGTGATTCTGTTCATTGTGCTTTGAGTCTGGGTTTTGAGCCTTGGTCTGTTTCTCTATAGACCTGCAGATCCAGTGGAAGAAGTGTGTTATTAGCTACTTTAATAGTAGCTGATACTTTAATAGTAGCTAATAATACAGCTAATAATACATCCTACTAACAGCTAAGTCTCACTGGCAATGTGTCTTATCACTTGTATGTTAAAATTTAATAAATTCACTCTTCCTTAACATCAAAAGGAGATTTTAAAACATATTTAACTGTAGAGTGACTAGAAACAGAAAGGTCACGTGATAACTTATACTTTTAGAGATACAGTTTAATGTTTCAATACATAAATACATTTTGAAATCAGATTTTTGTGAAGAAATCAGGAGAGATACTTAAAGATTTTCATCAAATGTCTTCAAAACCTCTTGAAATATTCATCCAAAAGATCTTAAAATGCATTAGAAAGATGTTTTGACTTTTTAAAATGCAAACTATGAGAAATTAAGTGTAAGAAATCAGCCTTATCCTTTTTGCCAAGGATGATGTTGGTCTTTCCAAATCTTCATTTTCATTATTCTTTTCCTACAGCAAGTTTGAAAACAAAAGAGGTACTCTGTCATGATTAGACCATCATCTTTACAGTGGAAGGAGACAGCACAGTCTTCTTCTTTATAGATCTCTTGTAGGTAGCGCTTTACTGACATCTACTTGTCATCAAAGAAAAGGTCAGCAAATTGGAAACCCTTGGCATTCAGTGTAAGGAAAATGTTACTCTTGCACTTCTTTGCCAAAAAAATAAATAAATAACAAGGGAACAATGTTGCTCAAGAAAAAAATAATATAAAATAGATTTATATGGTCAAATTTCATATCATTAAAAATTCCAGTGCTATATGACAATGAATCTAGTCTTTATGTGCCCAAATTCATAAATCCACAAAGTCAAGGATGGGTGAACCACTGTGATAGGAACCAGACTGAGTTTGAACAGACGTGTGCATGTGCAGCTGTTAACTCCTCTGAGTGCTCAAGTTGATGTTCTTATCTCTGGAAGAAGCCTTTTTGGCTGAATGATACAGGAACTAAGGGAGGAAGCCACTTTTTTTATCTTTATTGGTACATTAAATATACACATCATGATTGCACTCCATAATGGGGATTTGTACCAGTATAAGACACAACTTAATTCTCATTTTTTCCCATAGCCCCACCCACCCTACCACCCCCCCATATACATAAAATTTGTTTCCTTACTTTTTTGTTACAATCTCCACATTAGGAAGCCACTTTTGACCCTATATATGGTTAAAGTATAATTTTTTATTCTATTAGAAATAAACATATATAGCAATTTTAACATGTCTTCCCATGCAACCCTTTGGAGAACTTGGAGAGGACTCTGAAAACTTTTCTGGTTTTCTGCTGTTTCTTGAGCCCTCCAGGGTCAAAGACAAAGGACAAGCATCCTCCCCACAGTTGGCTCCTGTGAAGTCTGTTCTGGGACCTCATGGATGATGCTCTGGTTTCCCTCAGTATGAATTTCCCACATTCAGTGCGTGGTCATGTTAGGCGCTTGACTGGAAGAAGGACTATCGGCTCAGACTTTTGGGGTGACTTCTATATAAGCTCTACGGCAGAATTAGAAAGGACCTTCCAACTCAGAAGCACAGTGAGTTGAACAGCTCATGGACTTCCAAAGAAACAAGAGCTGGATCAGCAGGGGAGCCCTGCACTTCTGATGGGGCTGCCCTAGAAGCCTTCAGGTCCAGGGAGAAGCCAGTAGCTCAGGAAAGCAGCTGGAGGTCAAAGTCAGATACAGGGAAGTCAGATACAGGGGTGTGTGTGTGTGTGTGTGTGTGTGTGTGTGTGTGTGCGCGCGCGCGTGTGTTGCAATGAAGTCCAGCTGGTAGGATCAGACCAGCAGCCTCTAGTGTGGTCGGGCAAAGCCAGTCAGATTACCTGCATCTGGAGTTGTTACTGGTTCTGAGATTCTAGTCAAATCTCATTCCCATTCCTAGCTGAGCTTTGCCTGCAACAAGAGCAAGCAGAAATATTTCACCAGGTTTTTTTTTTTAAAGGCTGTAAGCCAGATAACTTTACTAGGCAATAACTTCATTGATAACAAAAAGATGTACCTATTGTTCCAAATTATTAGTCTCACAAAAACAGGACATATTTGTTCTATTTCTGTGTGAGAATGACTGAATTCAAGTATTTCAATTTCTTGTAATTTTATTTTTGTCAAAAATAGTTACAAAATCTTGATTAAAGATGGAAATGCAGGGCACATATGTATCCACTTCTGTCTAAGCTATGGTTGGCATTATTACTTAAACACCTTTTGACACTATTCCCGCACATCCTGCATAGATTTTTAATCTCTATAAGGGAGGTGAAGAATTGCTACATAACTATATTGTCTTTTAAAATGTTTTTTATGAAAAATTTCAAACTTACTTGCAAAGAGAATAGTGTGTGTCCCCATGTAACCATTGTTCCTTGTCAAGAACTATCCACATTTTCCAACAACATTTCATCCATCCAATTCTCTTCATATATAAACTTGCATATACACTATTGCTTTTGAATAAAATTAAATCTGACTTCACATTTCTACCTACTATCTGCCCAGAGTACTAATCTTTTGAGTGATCTTTGTCCTGCCTTTGCTTCTGTACAAAGATGATGCTAGGGGCTCCTGCCAAGCTTGCTTCTCAGAGGCCTCTCCTGCCTTTAGGAAATGTCAGAAAAGTCAACAACTCCACTGCTCGTCCTTCACTGAACTTTGCAGTTCGGTGACTCTAGAGAGCATCAGTACAGGACAGGAAATATGGCTTGTGGTTCAGCCACAGTGTGTAGGATCTGGCCTCAAGAAAGTTATCAAGTGGTCCTTCTCTCTTGGGGATGCTTCTTGCTCCTGTGAGTATTGTGAAGGAAACTATGTCACATCCAAAATATTCCATAAATTAGCAAATTATCCTCTGCCCTTGGACTCCTGCTGTCCACTCCAACTCTTCTGTTGCTTTTATTTCTCCTCAATCTGGAAGATACTTACTTCTCCTCCCTCCCTCTCATGTTAGCCTCCACAAATTTAAGCCTTCACAAAGACCATAAAAAGTTATTTTCTTCCAGTAATTTTGCTTTGACTCAGGAATTACTCCCAGGGGAGGGAAATGCAAAGTTCTGTCGCCTTTTTGGAATGAGTGGAGGAAACTATAAAACATAAATTCTGCTCATTCATTTCCTTATGTTTTTATGGCTGGAAAAGCAAAACACAATTTAATATTTCAAAAAATTACCTGTCATACCAGCCTTTCATGATTAAAAACAATGCCTCTATAAATGTGCTTTGTACTTTACCACAGTGTCTGATGTATGTTTTGTTTCCAGCCAGCCAATAATCAGCTCTTGTAGCCACGCTGGCAATTTTTTCAAGGTATTTATCATTCTGGAGGAACTCACCAAGGAAAAGCAAGAACAACTGCTGGTGGCATCTGAGGCACAGAGCACAGAATTTACAATTGGAAAAGTCTACGCAGCTGTTACCTGTATGACTTGGCAAGTCACTTTATGACTCTGCGCCTCCAGTTCCTTACAATCTAATAATTAGGATGCTATTGTTGGTGACAATAACATATGCTACAAAACCAGTAAAGAATCAAGTAAATAGATGTACATAAAATCACCTTTAAAAAACATACCACTAAGGTTAGCTATTATTTGTGAGAAGCTTGATATTATATGTTTAAATATAAACACTGCAACTTTTTGAAAGCTCAAAAAATAATGAACGTTTCCTGTTTCCAAGTAGAATTTTCATGTATTTTGAACCATATGAAAACTCACTGGGGAGTAAGACAAGTCGGGGTGTCAACTGGGTGCTGAGAGACGAGCATTAAGAATCACCATTTCTGGTCAGGTGTGGTAGCTCACACTTGAAATCCCAGCATTGGGGAGGCAGAGTCAAGGGGATTACTGTGAATTCATGGCTAGCCAGGGCTACATAGCGAGTTAAGGACCAGCCTGAACTACAAAGCAAGACTCCATCTAAAAAAAAAAAAAAAAATCCCTACTTCCGTTATTGTCAGAGATGACACTGACCTCTGAAGAAAGTCCTCCTTCAGACACAGCACTTGCTGTATCACAGTCTTTTTTGTTTGGTCCCCCATAATTTGAAAACATGCCTATCTCACTCTCTGCTAGACCTTAAGCTTTTAATAGTCAATGGAAAGTAATAAGATTTGAGGCCAGATGGACCTGTGTTCAAACTGTGTATCCTCTTAACCTGAAAATCTGTAAAATGGAGATTTTAATAGTTCCAAAAGCAGGGTTGTCTTGAGGATAAAATATATATTTAAATGTTTGCTAACAATTAATAAAAATACCCATTACCATATATTAACCAGTACACAATGATTTCTTGCCTATCTCCCTAATAGGTTAAAAAGTAGAAGACAGACAGGTCATGTCCTAAGCCGTCCTTTGCTTGATCCTATATTTTCCCAATAGATAAATGGTAGTTTTTGGACCCCTAAGATTCTTTAGGATATCCCTTAAGTAGAATTCCTTTTCTCTACTGGATTATGAAAAAAGGTGACAAAGCAAATCATGCAATTGAAGCGTAAATTATTATCTAAAATACTGGTGACACTAATTTTAAAAAATATATGAAATAAATAGGTCACAGGTGTAAATACTGTATCTTTTCTCTAGTGTGATAAAATGAATTGTAGTATGTATAGTGGATACTGTGAAATAGAAAATATTTAAAAGGAAAGAGAGTGAAGAGGTGAATAACAAGGGGAAAAAGAATGTTACAGTAATGAAAAAAGGAAACAAAGATTAGGTGTGTAGGGGGTGGGGGTTTGCAGGGAGGGTGGAAAGGGGAAAAAATGAGAATCAAGTCATGTCATATTCTGGTACAAACTCTCAATGTTGAATGTGATGATGATATGTATTCATAATGTATCAATGAAGATTAAATTTAAAATATGTATATTTACTTGGTAGAAAAACCAAATGCCTCAACCAAAACAACTCCAGAATCGAAAAAAATCCAGTATCCAATTTGAGGCAGCATTGCGCTGTGGCAATAGGGAAGCCTAACTTGATCAGATAACAGTCCAAGATCAGCTCCTACCCTGCACAGCCAAGCTGTTCCCAAGCTCAGCAAAGATTGTTACATGAAAGTGGCTCGATGGGTACAGTATGTGGGCCGAGCTGTAGGACCCGCCGATGAACACTGAGTTAGTTGATTGCTTAAGTGAACTTTGAGTGTTGGTTCCCACTTAAAAGCACTACCGGAAGTAGTGAGGGAATCTTGGAATGCCTTTCAGAACCTAGGAACCAAACAGGAAATAATAAGTGTTTATGTATGGCGTGCTTCACTCAGGAGAAGGAACTATAAGTGCGAGGTTCCTGGGAAATGTCCAAGAAACTCTTCAGTGCTCTACTGGAGAAGAATAAGCGTTGAACACTCGCTACGTTCAGAGCCCACTCACGCCGGATGATAATCACACCAGAGCAGAGAGCTTTCTTGTCCTGTCTCTCTTTGTTCAACTATTCCAACACTAGAGAAAGAGACAATCAAAAAGAGAAAACGGGGAAGAAATGAACATGACTTCTATTTTCCCACTGCAGAATTTCCATTTGAGGGTAGTTAAGAAGGAACATGTTCTCCGTAGCACATGTTAAATAAAACATTGATGCTTTAATATAAGCTTGAATTTTTTAACATGGGGAAATGAAACTACTTTTTATTAACCAAAGAACAGAAAATGTGTCAAATTTGTCTGAGACATGAAGAGAAATATTTCTTTTTTTTTTTAATTATCTTTATTGGTACATTAAATATACACATCATGATTGCACTCCATAATGGGGATTTGTACCAGTATAAGACACAACTTAATTGAAGAGAAATATTTCTAATAAGACCGCTGGAAAGGACAAATAACTGCAGAGGTTGGCTTTTCTTCAAACTATTTTCTTTTGTTTGTTGCTGTAATTTTTTTAAAAATTGGCATGTAATTGTATGTATTTATTGGGTATAACATGATATTTTGATGGATTCATGCATTGTGATATGACTAAACCTAGCTAGTTGACATATCCACTAACCTACATAATTATAGCTTTGGTAGTAAGAACACCTATTCATTCCCTCAGATTTATCAAAAATACCATATGTTGTTATTAATTACAGTCACCACAATATTTAGTAAATCTCCTAGAGAAAATAAATTTTGTGCCCTTTCACTGGTCTCCTCCATCGTCACTATCATGTCTCAGCCCTAGATAACCATCATTCTATTCTCTGCTTAAATGAGCATAACTTCATTAGCTTCCCAATAGGAATGAATCCCAACTATTATAAGTAGTGTTGCTCTAAACACGGAAATGTAGATATATTTGACACACTGGTTTAATTATCTATCTGTCTGAAAGTAGTAATACAGTGAAATTGCTGGATTAGATGATAGTTCTACTTGTAATTTTTTGAGAAACCGCTGTAATCTCTATAACAACTGTAATTACCCACAGCCAACAGTGTGTAAGAGTTCTCTTTGTTCCACATGCGTGGCAACACTTATTATCTTTTATCTGTTTGTCAGTAGCCATTTTAACAGATAATAGGTATTATGCCAATTTGGGTTTTGATTTACATTTTTCTGAAAAATTTTTCACATATCTGTTAGCCATTTTGTATTTTATTTTAACTGTCTAGCTTATGCTCATTTAAAAAAATTGACACATAGCTGTACATAGTTTCATGGTAAATGTGATATATTTGGTCTCATGTTCACATTGAGTACTAAACAAATCAGGAAAATTAGCCCACTTGTCAACTGAAACTTTTATCCTCCCGTCTTCCTTCCTCTCTGCTTTTTCTTAGGGGTGTGAGCCTGGAATTTGGGGATTAAGGCAATTACTCTGAGCCAGTTGGTTTTTTATTTTACTTTTTTTTTTTGTGGCGGTCTTGCTTTTGGTAGCTCAGGCTGGTCCTGAGCTCAGCCTCAAACTCATCATAGCAATCCTCCTGCCTCTGCTTCCTGAGTGCTGGAATTACAGGTGTGAGCCACCATGCCCGGTACTGTGAGTTATGGTTCTGACTGTTGGTGGGCTGAGTCGCCACACCCAGCATTGCTGTATGTGGTTACCAGAGATCAAACCTGGGCCCTTGCACTTGCAAGGCAGGTGCTGGAACCAGTGAGCTAAATCCCTATCCCGAGCCAGTTGGTTTTTAATTTTAGAGATTTTTTTTAGACAAAAGCTCTCCTAAGTCACTATTACCCCTGCTGGGCTTTTCACTTGAGGTTAAGGTGAGTAGAGAGGGGTAGGGCTGAGCAAAGTTCATCACTGGGTACAATGTAACAATCAAACAGAAGCAAAACGTGTTGGTATTCTGTTGTACAGTGGAGTGAATACAGTTACCAATAATTCTTTTGCCCTTTTACTGGGTCTATTTTTTACTGTTAAATTCAACTAGTGACATATTTTGAATATTAACCCTTTATCAGATCTAAGGTTTGCAAATATTTTCTACCATTCTGTATTTTATCTGCTGTTCTGTTGATTGTATTTTTGCCTGTGCAAAAAACTTTCACTTTTTATTTTGACACAAGCTCATTTGTCTGTTTTGGGTCTTTTGTTGGTGATTTTGGATAATGACACAGATGTGAATGAAATCCTGCCACTTGTAAAAATGTGAATTACCCTGGAGGGTATTTGTCTAACTGAAATGAAATAGGCACAGAAAGACAAGTACATGATCTGACTTACATGTGGTTTCTTAAAAGAGTCAAATTTACAAAGCAGAGAGCACAAGGGTGGTTGCCAGAGGCTAGGAAATGAGGGGATGTTTTTCAAAGTGTACAAAGGTTTCAATATGAAAGGGCAAGAAATTTTGAGCATATCTTGTGAAGCATTATCACTACAGTAATATGTCCTGGAAAACTGCAAAGAAAGTAGATCTTCCTCATTTGTACCACGGAAAACAGTAAGAAGTATATGAGGCATTAGACATATTAAAGTAACTTGGCTTAATCATTACATAATGTGTACATATACCAAAGCATTGTGTTTATACTATAAACATATATCATTTTAATATATAAGTGAAAACTTAATAAAGTTGAAAATAAAATAAGCAACTAAGAAAACAAATAAATGAATGCATTACTAGGCATGGTAAAACATGCTTATAACATAGCACTTAGGAGGCTGAGGCAGGAGAATTGCTGAGAGTCCAAGACAAGTCTGGACTAAATATTAAGCTCAAGTCCAGGTGAGGCCCTGTCTTAAGAAATAAAAAAGAAAAGAATACATTAGCTAAATATACCCCTGAGTCTCATCTACAGTTCTCCTTTGCTAAACCAAATAAATTTTGGTAAGGCATTTCAAATAATATTCTCTTTTTCATTCGTCTGGAAAATCACTATAATTATCATTTTAAATATTGTGTTTTACTTTCATTGTGTTAAATTTTGATGACTTTTATTAACATACTGTAAATTAGTGAGCTCAAGTTGCTGAAAGCTTGAGAAGCACTTTCCTGTGAAATTACAGAATTTGCTGTCTTTCAATAATAGATATGAAGTATGATTAAAAACTGAAGTGCTTAAACTTCATAAAACCAGTACAATATAAGACACTTCAACATTCATCCCTCTAAAATATTCCCTTTCACTTAAAACGTGCTCACCCATTGTTCTTACACTTCCTTAAACAGTCTGGAAGTTCTCTTGCTTAAGTCTCCTCAGTTGTGCTGACATGGACGCTTAGATGTCCTGAAGTCATTCACAGCACTCATTTCTCACAGTCATCTGTCTTTGCCAAAGAGCCAGAAGTTTTGTAATGCCAAATCTGCTGAAGAAGGTGGGTGAGGACCCAGAAAAACGCTCCTGTGAGCCTGCCTTCCACACGATGTCCAGTGGCAATAATATACACCGTATTTTTGACTACACCTCATAAAGACAGTCACAGAAGAGAACTTCTGAAACTGTTTCAGAAGGTGGAAAGAATGTCAGGTTAAGTGTGTCTGAAGCAAACCAGAGTATGTGAGAGACGCTACTGGGGACACACTTTTACTAACACAATTTGTAGACAATCTTCATGTATTTGGTTATAACTTGCATGATATTGTCTCCTTGATGTTCTAGACAAACTTGGAGCAAAAAATCTGTAGAGACTGTATCTTTCCTCTAGTAGATTTATAATAGATTTGTTTTAAAAATCAGTTGAGCCAAGACTTCAGGGTCAGGAGGAAGACTACAACCAGAAATCCTCCTCAGCAAAAGTCACCACTTCTTGCAGCACCAAGTAGCAGTAGTGTGTCTCACCTTTCTCAGTGATCTAATGGGGAAAATGTTCTGCATATCCAAAGTCAGAGCAGACCTGGAGAACATGTCATCCTGTCTGTCACCAGCTGTCAGCTGCTTAGATGAACAAGGTACAGTGGCAGTCAAGCTACCCAGGCATAACCTTGTCATCTTTCTTTCATAAAGTGTCCTTCCTTCATTTATTCCTAATGATTACAATGACATCGTTTGGGATGTACAAGCAGTCAATTTTTCTGTAATGGAGCTTTCATAGAGTAGCAATCAGGTAAAAATGTTCATGACATAATGAAAGCTGTATTGGGAAACTTATATGCTACCTACCATTCTATTTCTTGTTATGACAAATAAATTATCTTGATGGAATGAAACAAAATAAGACTTGTACCATACCTGCCACAGAACATTTTAATCAGCCTCGTTAGTTCTCAGAGGAAGGATGTATTGTAACATGGCAAATGACCAGGAAATATTTGAGCTACTCAGGCAGGCTTCAGAGATAATTTTGTATCAGCACACCAGAATCTCAATGCCTGCTTGATGGCTTTGGAATTTTGCGATGCAGGTCAAACTTCAGGTCTCAAAAACAGCATGTGATATGGCTCTAAACTTGTGGTGAGTAACACTGTTCATCCCTGATATCAGTGATTTCAATCTTCTCTCTTTTCTTCTATACTGGTGGTGCTGGAGGGAGAGTTTGTTCATTATATTAATCATTTCAAAGAGCAGAGTCTTTATTTCACTGAATTTCTCTATTGTTTTATCTTCAATGTCATTGTTTTCTGATGTTATCTTATTATTCTTTCATCTGCTTGTTCCATATTGATTTTGCTCATCTATTATTAGGGTTTTGATCTAGGATCTTAGATTACTGAGCGGAGACATTTCTTTCTCTTCCCCACCCCCTTTCCCACCCCCCTGACCCTGATGTGAAACCATGGGCCTCAGTGGTGCCAACCTCACTCTCTCCCTCTGAACTCTGCCTTCAGCCCCAAGTTTCTTCTTTTCTAATGCTGACATTCAGGCTATAAATTTCCTTCTCAGCAATGTTTCAACTTTGTCCCTCAATTTTTTATTGTAAGAAAATGTACATAATGTAAAGTTTACTGTTCTAACCATTTTTCATTGCACAGCTCCATGTAATTTCATACACATTATTGCACAAACATTACCACCATCTACCTCCAGAGGTTTTCATCTTCTCAAACTGAAACTGTACACCCATTAAACTCCAACTCCCATTCTCACTTTATTCATACCCTAGATACTACCATTTTGCTTTCTGCAACCTATTTGACTATTGCAGGTGTTTTATATTAGCTAGAATTGTACAGTGTTTTTCCTTTTGTGACCAGTGTATATTTTATTTACAATGCCTCAAAGCTCATCCATGCTGTAGCAAGTGTCATAATTTATTTCCTTTTTAAGGTGAATAATATTCCAAAATATGTACTACATTTTAAATATCTAGTCATTTGCTAATGGACATTTAGATTTCCTCTACCTTTTAGTTATAGCAGATTCTACTGTTATGAATAAAGTGAACATACATTTATCTAAGTCCATGCTTTCAATTATTTTGGGTAAATACCCAGAAGTGGAAATGTCAAGCATGTATTAATTTTATGTTTAATCAAAATTCTATGTTTATTTGGCCGGAAGTAGAAGTGGAATAGTTGCATGCTTCCCACACTTGCTACAGCATTTTCCATTTCCACCAGCAAGGTACAAAGTTTTAGATTTCTTCTCATCTTTCCTAACACTTGCTAGCTTCGGTTTGTTTGACAATAACTTCTGAAAGGCCATTGTCAAACTTTCTGTCATATTGTGATTTTGATTTTGATTTCTCTAAGAATTAGTGAAGTTCAGTATATTTTAATGTGCCTGTTGGCTACTGGTGTATCTTCTTTGGAAAAATGTCTTCTCGAGTCATTTGCCCATTTTCTGATATTTCATTGATTTGTTTTTGCTTTGGGGGCTAGAAATCAAACTTGGGGCCTCAAACTTGAGAGGCAGGTGCTACAGACCGGCCTGGATATTATCTCTCCAGATTAAGCCTTTTTTATAGTCACATTTCCCAGCTCCCTTATTCTTTGCATTTCTCCCCATCCTGGGGCAGAGCACATTCCTTGAGTTTTTACATTTCATTTATTGTATTTTTTTAATTTCTAAGACACTTATTTGAAGGAAGGAGGCATGGAAAATGAATAAATGAATAGTAAGTTGCTGGGTAAGAAGTCTATTGTGGTACTGGTCTGCTGTCTTGTAGGATAACTACAGATACAGACTGCATACTACACATCTCAGGAAGCTCGGGGAAGGGTTGGAGTGTTTTCTTCATAAAGAATTGGTGCTTCTCAAGAATTAAAAGGCTCATATCACAGTGACATACGTGCACCCATGTTTATAGCAGCCCAATTTGTGATTGCTACATCTTGGAAACAACCCAAATGTCCAACTGGAGATTGGATAAAAATGCTGTGGTTCTTCTACAGAATGGAGTATTACTCTGCCATAAAAATGATAACTTTGAATCATTTCTACTTAAATGGACATACCTTGAGGATATGCTCATAAGTAAAATAAATAGGACACAGATAGATAAATATCACATCTTTTCTCTGGTATGAGAAAATAAAGATGTAAATGAGTCCTAGAATTGTATGTTATATATTGTGAAATAGAAAATGCTCAATGTAAAATAGGGTGAAGGGGGAAAAATAATGAGATTATAACAAAAAAGAAAGGAAACAAATTTTATGTATATAGGGGGGTGGTAGGGTGGGTAGGGCTATGGGAAAAAATGAGAATTAAGTTGTGTCTTATACTGGTACAAATCCCCATTATGGAGTGTAATTATGATGTGTATATTTAATGTACCAATGAAGATTTTAAAAAAAGAATTGGTGCTGGAGGACAGCAATATGTTTAAATACAATACGCATGCATTGAAATATCACGTGGTATGCTGAGTGGCTTAAACAACAGAAGTTTATTTCCTCACAGTACTGGAAACTGGAGGTCTGAGATCAAGGTTCTGGCCAGATCAGGTGTTGGGAGGGCTGTCCTCCTGGCCTGCTTTCTTATCTTCTCTCCGTGTCCTGTGTGTCTCTTATTCTTCCTTTAGGAGCACTGGCCCTATCAGATTGGAGATCCACCCTTATAATCTCACTTAATTTCATTACCTTTTTGTAAGTCCTGTCTCCCAACTCAGGCATATTGGAGCTTAGAACCAAAACATTTAAATTTGAGGATGGGGCATAAAAGTCAATTTACACCACCAGGTTGTGTGAAGAATTCAATGTAAGAGTTAGGGGCACATAAAATTTGGCCAAAAAATAATTTTTATACAAATTATGATTTTTTTTAAATTTCAGCAAGGCAGCAGATAAATTTGAGACAAAATATATCTGTGACTCTTTTCCACTAAATGGGCACATAAAATTCTACAATTATCTGCATCAATTCACCTCAATATTATTCTTTCTTTACATACCAGTCTCTGCCTGTAAATGGAAAAGCACAACAAGTAACATGGTCTTTGATTGCCGCTATTTTGTTTGTTTCTTTTGCATTTGTTCCTTAAATGGATGGAGGAGAGGGGTCCACGAGGGAGGGGTGCGCAGCTCGTGACCTTGACTCCAGCTGCGAAGAACCTCCAGGAAAATGCGGTAGCTGTTTCCGTTGGTTTTTCTCCAAAGTCCGGGCTAAGGTTAGGAGGAATGAAACTGTACTTTAGACTGATATTTCATTCCCCTCAATCTTCCCTTTTCCCCCTAGAGACTCAAGATGTAGCCATAGTTGTGTCTCCTGACCCGGTTTTCTCTGCTCCCGGTAGTTCACAGAAACCCCTCTGGGCCTCTTTCTGTATTGTTAGTTCTCAGAAGGATTTTTAAGTGCAATCTTGAAAGGCCTTTGTGAGCATTTTATTGGAAATGGTACTGATAATTTTAGAATACAAACTGCAATTTAATTTCTATTTAAAACTTTTTTTAAAGCTCCTAAATAAAAGAAAAGCTCGTGGCATGACCTTGCTTATTCATTATTCCTCTCCTAAGCCAGACCAATAGCAGCTTCTTAATTTGCTTTGCTTTATTGTTCATTTTTTATCTGTATCATAATGCCAGTCATTATGTAATGGTTCTTATGCTTTTAAGTTCACAGAACTGAATGAAATACTGACCACAGAACTATTTCTTATTTTTCCTCACACTCTTAGTCTCGTCTGATAGCCTTTCAGAACTATATGCCCTTGACATACTTTCACACCAAAGTAAATTTTAATGAGCAATTAATCATTTTGCTTAGCTCCCCATTTGCCCTGTACATTAATTTTGTGTCAAGAATTTGTCTACAGTTTCTCCTCTTAGAACCTCATCTCTCTCTTTGTTCTTTATTGCCCCAGATCTAAAACAATGCAAGAGCCAAGAGGTTAAAATCAGCAATTCTAGAAAAACCAAAACCACCCAAACAACAGCAAAAAACCTTCATTCCACTGTCTCATTTGACATTATGTTAGAATAAAAAAAGGCTCCTTCCTGAGTGGTTTGCTTTTACCTTTTAAAGAAAAGTCAACAAATCAGACAGGTTGACTGATATTGTAGCAGAATGGAGAAAAAATATACTACAAGGAGGTACATGTGAAATTAGAATCTTGTCTGTGCCTTTGTCACTTAATTCACAGCTTCAGCTCCCTCGTGTTACACAGACCCTTGAAAATAAAGTTAATTATGTGTGCCAAGAACCTGACAGTGCTACTTCCTTCTTCTTCACCATGCGTAACTTGTGATATGTGCTTTGGGAAGGTAGCCAGCGAAGCATCGGTCCTGTCTGTATCTAACCAACAAATCGCATATAATGTTGAATGTAATATAAATATGATTAAATTGGGAATAAGACTTACTAGATCCTATAATTAAATGAAGAGAAAGATGAAAGATGGACCAGAAGGAAGCTGGGGATGTGGGGCACTAAAAAAGCTGTACAGGTGAGCTAATTTAAAGTCAAATCCAATATCTAACGTAGATTCATCGGTAGTTACGTTCAGAGCCAGTAGTGGTCCCCGCTGCTCTGCTCAGCAGACGTACTGATAGCCATTGACCTTTTTGATACTTTTCTCTGTGTCAGTTGTAGTAAGGAATGCAGCATTTAGTAGTAATCCAAATAAATAAAACAAAACAAATAAATCCCAGCTGGTCACAGCTGTATGTTTGCTGCTGATAAGTACTTTCAAGGCAGATGCTAGTGAGTCAACCTAAGTGAGAGAACTCAGTACCCTACAAGATTTATAATGAGAAACATCAGGGTCTCATGGGGGCTACATCGTCAATGGGACCCAGTTTGAACAGGGGAAAGGAAAAGGGTTTAAGGAAGAGGGACGTAGCGAGAATACATTTGCCCAGAAATGTGAATACTGAATCCACAACAAGTTTAACTGCAAACTTTGTCAGGTAGAAATTGTTATGAAGTCCTCACCAAGAGGTAAATGTGTGTAGTAAATACACTTTTGGCCTGCTCCGTGTGGAAAACTTCACAGGAATAAGTTGCCCAATGGGATCATCTCTCTCCTTGAGCAGATGAGAAAACAGAGGCCCACAGGCAAGGCGGTCACATGATTGACATGTCTGTGATGATTAATATTGATGATAAATTGATTGCATTAAGAGAAGCTTCAAGAATAGTAACGAGCCCTTCTGGGTGTGTCTGTGGGGCGTTGCCAGCGATGATTGGCATGAGGACCTGCCACTGAGGAAGGAGATCCCCCGGGGTTGTGGGTAATGTGTCCAATACGGTTGTAGCCTGGATGGAAGGAAAAGAGGACCTCATTTGACTTCAAGGCGTGGTTGTCCTTCAGCAGACGTGTCTTTTGCATCTGCCATTGCCGGTGACATCAGACTTCAGCTTCTTCAGACTTTTGTTGTGGACACACTGATGGGGGCTCTGAGGCTTCCAGTTTTGCTACATCCTTCTTCCCTCTTGTTCAGTCTATCGCATTTTAATGAGGTAAAAAACAAACAAGTGAACCTTAATCCTGATTTTTTCTGTATTACACATAGTGTGGCAGACATGATAATATTGGTATAATATGGTTATAGTTTTTTGTTTGTTTGTAAGTTTTTGTTTTGTTGTGTTTCTCCAGGGTCTCTACGTATTTCAGGCTGACCTTGAACTCGCTATGTAGCCTATGTCAACCTCAAACTCACAAGGATCCTCCTGCCTCAGCCTACTGAATGCTGAGACCACAGGCATTTGCTGTCACTGGCTATAGATATAACTCTTTAAATGACCTATGTTCTTGTCACAGTGATCCCCCAAATTTTCTACCTGCCTTAGAATCACTCTAGATTGCATTTTATCATGCAAGGGCTGGTGCTCTTCTTCAGAGTGAATAAACACAAATCTCAATGCGGCCTGGGAATGTGAATTTTTAGAAAGTGTTTCACAGTACTCTGATCCACAGTACTCTGTGGTCTGAGAACCACTATTGCATTGCCTCTGTGAATCAAACTGTTTTAATTTTTATTGCTCCTCTCCAGCTCCTGCCCCATATATATTTGTGGTATTTTAGCCACAGTATAGACACATTTATATGCTGCTTAAACAATTCATCAGAACAGTTTTGTTATTACAGTCTTTTTAGTAGTTATTTTAATGGCTGCATATTATTTTATTGTGATATACAGCATATTATGATTCTCAATTAATCATTCATGATTCTATATCCCACATATTCTTTTTTGATTGCTTTTGGATTAAGTTTGATAAGGTCTCAGAAACTAGGTTTACTGGGTCAATGATTTGGGCACAATATTTTAACAACCAGAATCAAACATATATATAGCATCTATAAAAGTCAAAAGTCTTTATTTTATATTTATAAAGTGAAGCAAGAAGTTTAAGACATTTTTAGCCAGAACGATATTTCTTCAGAAGTAGAGAAAGTAGGGTAGGAGAGAGCCTGGGACACACATAACTTAAAAGCTGTATCATAAAAGGGGTTTATGCAACTACCTCTGGGTAGAAGGAGTACAATTGCTCTGCAGATATGAATGAGGGGAAAATGAAACCTCAGATGTGAAACAGTTTCCTAGAAGTCAATTATTATAGCATTCCTTATGGTACCAAGAGATTATTCACATATCTTTACACACTTTTGAAACAGTAAGGTTGCTTCGTGACCCTTATCAGCATTTTGACTGTTGGTCTTGACCATGTCGATCCATTTTCTTCTCTGTAGCTGGGATGATCATCTTTAATAGTCATATGAAAACCTTGATCACTATTCTACTTTATTTTTCTCGAGTTAAAGCCCTGACATTTATTTGTACTTTGTATGTACCTTGCTACACACAGGTTTTGTGTTAAGTCTTTGTGCCTTCATTCTGTGACTTTATTGAACTATTCCAATGTACATTTCATCATGGTAGATGGGTAAAGGTGGAATAGCAATGCTTTTCCAACCACTGCATCTCAGTGGTGTTGTTTTTATTTTAAAACTAATTTTATTTTTGGAATTAAGATATTTTCAAATGCTTACAGTTGTTATTTAATTTTTCCTGTGACTTGTTTCTTTACTATTTTGAGATTTGAGATTTGAAAGACATCTTCCAAATGAAGATGGGATAAATATTTTAAGATTTGGTTTTCAGTTTTGCTGCTGTCTTCTTTTTCAAGATCCTAACTTAAACCATTCATATCAAGATGGATCAAGGAAATTATTTTATGACACTAATATGTGACTCCCGCAAAAGATGATTGGACAATACAGTAAGAACCAAAAAATTTCCTCCTCCAGCTACCATTTCTCTGAATTTTCCATCTCTCCCTAAACTCTCCAAGGCTGGTATGTTAAAATCTCTCCTCCACTTCTCAGTAAACCCCATGACACTCAGGAGATGTCACTGTCCCTGGCCTTACCCTTTTTCCGCCTGCATTTGTCAAGGTCTGAGTCTTGTCATCTGGAGAAGTCTTCTGACCCCTTCAGAAGGTAATCAGTGATGCCCTTTTACACCTGAGACCAACAGGCTAGTCCAAGACTGAGGCCTGAAGCAGGAGCTGAGAAATTTTAAATCACCTCATCTATAGAGACGTGGTGACTTTTGGATAGTCACTCAGCACATTATATGCCCACAAGTATTCTTATCCATAGCTTCGTAGATCAAGCCACTATTTCCTTATGTCAAATCTCATCAAAATCACTACTGGTGAAGAAAACAAGTCTATTTGGCTTTTGCAGGCTGCTTTATCTTTTGCTATATGTCTTAGCCATTTCCTCATCAATAAGACATAATACCAACCTCCAGAAATTAAAGGAGGATTGCTTTGTTGAGGTTACAATCTGTGGAGGACCCAGTTCATAGTCTGTTGGCTCCAAGAGAGGAGAGAAGAGAGTGCATCCATAGAGTAGGGAAAGCTGCTCACTTCACGGTGCCCAGGAAGCAGAGAACTATGGGTGGACTCAAAGAAAGAGATCTTTTCAGACCACACTGCCAGCAACCTGCCTCTTCCCACCAGTTTTCCACCTTCTCACTACACATTTAGCAATAAACTCCTCAGTAGACCAATCAATACATTGAAGAGTACAGTGCCCCCATGATCTATTCACCCCCCAAAAGCCCAGCTTTGATCATATGAGTCTGGATTCAAACCTCCACATTAAAACTGAACCCATCATTTAAAGAACAGGATAGAAACTTCTCATTCTCTAACCAGAAGCTAAGGATAAAATCTCCTGGTAAAAGAAAAAAAAAAATATGGCTTTCAGATCAATTGTTCTGATAGGCCCTAATTAAATTCATCTATTTTAATCTTGTTCCAGAAGTGATATGCAGTGGTAACAGCTAAACTTTCTCTTAAACTACATGAATTCAAAGATATTTGTCAAATTATTTTTATTATCAAAGTATGTACTTTCTGTATATTAGCCTTCTAATCATTGGGCCACAAAGATATTCTTTACAATATTTTATGTTGCTTTCCAGGACCTTTGTAAAGAAAAATAAACTTTTGAATTTCAACCCTAACTTCTACTCACATAAAAACTTTTAATGACATAATTTTTCCAGATCATTTTGAGTACTTATTGTGTCCTCAAAATTTCTATAGTTACTTTATATAATAAACCTTATTTAATTTGCATAACATTCCATGAGATAAGTGATCAGAGCCTTATTTTACAGAGATGCAAAGAAATTTATGAGATTAAATCTCAGCTTTATTTTTCTCCTGTCATTTTATCAAAGCAACCAAGAAAGGGTGAAAATCAACCACATGTCCAGAGATCAGGTCAGTGCCTAACAAGAAACATCTTCAAGTTCTGTTAAAAGGTGCATGTGGGGCCGGGGATATAACTCAGTGGTTCCAGCACCTGTCTTACAAGCGCAAGGGCCCAGGTTCAATCCCCGGTAACCACATAACAATACTGGGTGTGGAGACTCACCCCTGCAGCAGTCATTACCACATACCACAGTGCCGGGCATGGTGGTTCACACCTGTAATCCCAGCACTTGGGAGGCAGAGGCAGGAGGATTGCTGTGATGTGAGTTGGAGGCTGAGCTCAGGGCCAGCCTGAACTACAAAAGCAAGACCCTGTCTCAAAAAAAAACCTTAAAAAAAAAAAAAGGTGCATATGAGGATAAGGTCTTTCATCTTCCCTCTCACTGAACCACAGAGTCAAATAAACAAAAGTAACCATAGAAATAGAATGAGTTAGCATGTCTAAGAACCTTTTTACGAGCCACTAATTTTTTGTTATGTTCTTCACAGTGAGTAGATTTTGGAGGTTTTATGTTGATTTCTCATGTTCTGGCTTTACCAGTGAGAGACACATATGCACCATATTCTCTTAAGACATGTAGTTCTGTTTCTACTCATTTATAATTTGAAAAACTTCTGATTTGCAAATCTAATTGAAAACCACAAGACTGGTAGCACTTTTCCTACCAGTGTGGTTACTAATGACCTCAATTATTCTGTGCATGTGTGTGTGTGATGTTCTTCTATAATTGTTTTGCCCTCAGAGCACTACTTAGCCAGGAAGAGGTCAGTTTTGATCTTGAACTCACCCTTAAGGAGTTAAGCTTAATTCTCTTGTAATCATGTGGAAAATTCAAGTAGAGTTTATTCTTATGGGAAACAGCTACATGACTACAGGGTGCATGATAGATCAGAGACTTCCATCAAATTGAGTGGCAAATACGGTGAGAGAAAGAGTGGCATGTGACTATTCTGTGCACTGTACTTAATACTTTGTCTTTTTAAGTCTATTTTTATACATATAGTCATTATTTTAATTTTAATAGTCATAGACATTTTCATAAAAGATTATCATTAAAGCTATGCATCAGAAGAACTTGGGGTTTTAAAGGAATTTGCTTCTGGGTGAAAATCCCAGGGAGTCATGGGAAATTTGCTTTCTCACTTAATTTAAATTTAAAAACATGCTTTATAGGGAAACTCACCAAGACAAAACATCTCATTAACTGGTGCATCCAGTGGGATTGAATTATGGCTTCTTAATATAGACATAAATAAATTGATTTGATTGTTAATTTGAAGATTCATAGGGCTAGTTTTCTCCTGTTGAATTGAACTGGGATGATTTAAGTCCCAAACATTGCAAACACAAAGAATGCAAGCGTAGTCAGCTACAGACACCTTATTTTTAATTCTACTACCAAAGTAGTGATCTTTCCTTGTGTGAGAATCTGACTGTGTCCTCTTGATGCCATACACTATTTTTCCTTTCTTTAATTTATTCCATCCATTGTAATTCTCTGCTCTCTGGCATTTCGATGGCATTTTCCTTCATTTTCCACTCCCTAGCCATTCAAATAATACTTAGTAAAGGGATTCTAAAAGCTATGATCTAAGACTTTCATTTTCTTAGATAATCACTACCATCAGCCTCCGGATAATATACCCATATTGAAAATGGGAAAACTGAGGCACAGAAACTTTAAGACAGCATGGTTGATAGGAAAGAGAAGTATCCTCCTTTTCCTCAGAAATCATTCAGCAGTATCATAAATCAGCTTCCTAACATTCTTCCTTAATTTGGACCATACATCTCTTTGATAACTGATTCTTTCTTGGATAACTTCTCCCCAAATCTTCCTCAGTTGATGTTTTTTAAAATTCATCTTCCCCTTTTTCATTCCCATCACACCATTACTTTAGAAGGAAAGTCAAGTACATTGTATTAATCCACTCCAATCTCTTTTTTTTTTTTTCTAAAATGAATGACATTTTCAGTAACTTTACTGAGAAGATCTTATTTTTCTAGGATATCAGAGAAACAGTTTTTGAAAAAAATAATTTTCTACAGATTACAGCAGAAAATATTTCTAGTTGAATAACCTCACTTAATATTACCAAAAAGATTCTAAAAATAAACAGAATAAAGCCTTCTTGAAATAATGCAATGCTGTTTTAGAAACTAGTTCAAAGAGCCCTAAATTCAAGGTCATGGAGTCTGGATTGGAGTCTTCCTCTTGGAATTGGATATTTTAGTTTTAGGAAACCATTTATCTTTTCTGACATTATATTTTGCTTATAAAATGAGGCAATTTTCTGATACTATCTTTTCGTTCCACACTTCTGTTACTTCAAGCATGGAAGTTATAGTCTCTAGTTTAAAATTGTTTATTAATCTGTAACTGGAAAGCTACTGTAAGTTGACTTTTAGGGTCAACTGACTTAATTGTAAAATTTAAAACTCACGTAGGCTTAATTATTTGTTCATTTCCTCCACTGAGACACAAACTTTTTTTTTTTCATTCTTAAGTCTATTATGTTTGGTATGTTTATTTGGAAGGATTCTAAATATATGAAAATAGTACAACTTCTATCTTTTTTCTTAGTAAGAGCTGCTAAGAAATGTTATTAGAGAGATGCTTTATGACCTCCAGGTCTTGTGGTTCATGAGATTTACTGTGACACTGTACCCTGAGATCTTGTTTGTGTGCATGAAGTTAGAACCTACTTACTACACTTTACCACTTTAATCCACTAATTTGTTCAGGGTTGATTTTTGAATTTGCCTGTATTACGTAGCCCTACCCTGATTAGCATTGAAGCAGTGAGTAGTTGTCTTCAGGAATTTGGAATGGACAGAGTGATGGAAATCAGCCCACTTCTTGCCTTGAAAATTTTATGAAGTCTTCCTGCCTAGGTTCTTCAGAGCTCCTCAGATTTCTGCTACTCCATTTGACCATTCAGCCTTCTTTTAGATTTACTAATATTCTATAAAGTCTTTAAAAAATTTCACTTCTTTATATAAGCAAACTTGGATTAAAATCCAATCCTTACAACCTAAAGAGACTTTAACTATGCAAGGGTATAAAATTATCATCATGGTACGAAAGTTGTAAAAGTGTGTGTTTTTCATTAGTTAAAAAACCTGATACATATATAAAATGAGAATTTTTGATGTAGTTTAATTTTATATTGTTATCTATTAGGAAAATATTACCAGTGATAATCTCATCTTCCCTTTTCATCTTCCCTCATTGTTAGTCATAACTACAACATAATTATATTCAGTAGTTCAAGGAGATGTGATGATTTCTTTATTGAATATCTATAGATAACAACAATATAGTTTATTGATGAAAATAATAGTTAAATCATATACTAAATAATAGTTAATCATATGTTTTTTCTACTTCTCCAAATGCTATAGCAATGGCTAAAAATCCAGCTTCTAATATATATTACTCAAGTCATTGCTTAAAACAAAATATATTTCTATAAATGAAATACATTTTCATGAATTTCTTGGGGTGGGAGGCTGGTCAGTGTTCTGTTATGCACAGAGAACTGGGTATATATTGAGAGAGTCTGTGATGGAGATGGAGACAAGGTCAGCGCTGGAGAAGCACGATGTGCGGAGCTGTTTGAGGGGAAACCAAAAGGTGAGTACCAAAGTTGATCTAGAAGAAATCTGATGAAGGAGAAGAATCACCTGCTTCTCGCCAACTACACTGGAAACAAAAGGGAGATGTAGTAGTAGGGCAGCGTCGTCACTAATAAAAGACTGAATGAATTTGACCATCAATTCCCCACCCAGCCAAACTGAAAATAAATGTGAAGATAAGGATAACATTGCAGAAACATAAAAGCTTCTAAATTTATCCTCTTTGTATTGAAAACTCATTTAGGATGAACTACTGCAGAACAAAAGCCATATCCATAAAAAGAAAATGACATAGAATACAAGAAAAGCTGAAACTATCCCAAGAGTGAAATGAATAGCCAACTGTGCAATAGGCACAGGAAACAGTTTATGTTAGAAAGGGAATTTAGAAACTTTAGTAGGAAAATGGACACACATAAGCTGAGAGGTGCAGGACACCATCCTGAAGGTGCTGAAGAAGTGTCACCCTGCAAACCGCTGGCCTTTTGTTACCTAAACCAAGGTTGAACTTCTAACTTCTGGAACCATGGGAGAATAAAAAGTGTTTTTTTAATCATTAAGCTTTTCATAATTTTTAAATCAGCAGAGAAAACAAATACATAATTCTATTTAATTTTCTTTCTTTTAATCAGCTTTGTCGAGGTATTTAATTGACTCACGAAGTTGCATGCACTGAAGGTACACAATGTGACCAGGAGTACAGGAGCGATTCCATAACCCTGTCACACCAGAAAGCTGAGACAGAAGAATTCCAAGTTCAAGTCCAGCCTCAGCAATGTAATGGCTTAGCAAAATCCAGTCTCAGAATAAAAAGAAATAAGCAAATGGAAAATGAAAATAGGATGAAAAGCTAGTTCACCGCAATGGCTTTAAATTCAAGCTCCAGTACCATGCATGTGCACGCACCTGCACGCAACACACACACACACACACACACACACACACACACACACACACACACACACACACACTGATGATGCTGAGATGTACACACACTGTGAAATGACCACCACAGTCATGATGACTGATGGATAAGATCCTTCTCCTGTGTTATTTTCTTGTTTCCTGGCCTCACTGCTTTTCCAGGGCCTCTGCCAACTTCCAGCTCTGCCCAGAGATACTCCAAGCATTGAGGTTTCCACTTGCAGCTGTGTGCGTGAGTAGTCAAGCTGTCAAAGGCTCAGCAAATTGTCAGACTTCCTAGAATCCTCTGGTTTTGAAAACTAAAAGCACTTCTGGTTTCCCCTTCACTGCCATGGTTCCTGGGTTTTAAGCTCACATTTTGGGTCTCACTCTTACCAAGAGTCTTCTGTTTCTGGAATTAGCTCCTTAAACATTCAGCCATCTTCCTGTCCTGAACTCCATGATCTGCACCTCCAGCCAGTGGGGCTGTGATTTTCTATTTGATGTAGGAGTGGTGAAGTGATTCTAGGCCCCCAAATCAGGCAATGAATGTGCAGCTTCTACCTGATGCTGAAGAATTTCAAGCACATTTTTTCACGTTTCTGCTTACTTTTTATCCTTTTATATTGTTTCTAGGTAATGGTTTTAAGTAATTCTGGGTGGTGGTTTTAAATAATATATACTTGTTTTCTGTTGGAAGAATATCATTTTGTTTTAAAATATACAACATGAGGCCAAGGATTAGTGTTTCCAGCTCCTGTCACTCAAGTGCAAGGGCCTGGGTTCAATCCCAGGTAACCACATACCACAATGCTGGGTGTGAAGATTCATGCACACCAGACTCAGGACCACATGCTACAGTGCCTGGTGTGGTGGCCACACCTGTAATCCCAGCACTTGGGAGGCAGAGGCAGAAGGATTGCTATGAGTTCAAGGCTGAGCTCAGGGTCAGGCTGAACTTCAAAGCCAGACTTGGTCTCAAAAAAAAAAAAAATCTATCTCCAAATTAGACCAGGTTCAATCTTTAGAATGTAGATTTCACCTGCTATACCTATGTTCCTGTCTTTTCTTGCATGATTTATATATGTAAGAATTAATGTAACTCTTATTCCAAAGTCCTGATATTCTTGAAAATATGACCACTGCCTTTCATTTATCCATATGTTTTTTGTTTGTTTGTCAACCCAGGAATACACTAGTTTGAATGAATGCTACTTACCTCATTCATTTAAAAGCATTGTTTGTTGTTCTGATATTTGTGTATGGTTTGTTGTCACATGGTTTCTAACCAAAGCTACCTACTAAATTGCCATTTGAAATACCCACCTAGAAAATAAAGATTATAATAAGAACTCAATGGATTAATTTATCAACTAACTTACACTCTTAAAATCGACATCACATTTGTTAATTAATAAGGGTGTTTTCCTCTTTTAACTCTTCTTTCCTTTCTATCATCAAGTTAGCAACAAGAGTCAATTACATTAGTTTTTCAATTTGATCATTTCTTATCCATTTACATGGAGTTATATTAACACAAGATGTTACAGTATTTAGACCAGAGTTTTATTACTTTACATTGCAGCCAAATTGTTAGGTTTGCTAAGTTTTATTTGTCTTGTTGGCTCTAACATTTACCATACTAGTATGATAAATATAAAAATCTACTAATAGGTTCATGGAAAATGATCCTATTGGTAATGAAGTGTTTACATAACTTGCATTAAATAATTAATTTAAAATATTTTCATGCTCTATTGCAGTTAATGTCAGACAGATATCATTAAGAAAAACATGAAAGGGCTGGGGATATAGCTCAGTGGTTCCGGTGCCTGTCTTGCAAGCGCAAGGACCTGGGTTCAATCCCCAGTAATCACATACAATACTGGGCGTGGAGACTCACCCCAGCAGCAATCAGCACCACATACCACAGTGCCGGGCATGGTGGCTCACACCTGTAATCTCAGCACTCAGGCTTAAGAGGCAGGAGGATTGCTATGTGAGTTTGAGGCTGAGCTCAAGGCCAGCCTGAACTACAAAGTGAGACCCTGTCTCAAAAAACCTAAAAAAAAAAAAAAAAAGAAAAAACATGAAAACTCATTTACCACTATATAGCCAAGAAAATGCCACTATTTTCCAAAAATATTATAAGCATCAAACATAAATAATCAATCTTTACTGAGTGAAAATCAGCAATATAAATACCTTTTTTTAATCGCTGGAAAATCATACTTCACTCAAGAAGAATATTGATACTTAAATGATCAAACAGTCTTTCCTATCCTCTTCCTCTTCTCACTTCCCTGTATCCACTAAACTCATACTCCTGCTTTTAATCTCAACACAAACATCTGTTCTTCAGAAAACCTTTGAATGAATTCAGCCTTGGCCCCCACCATGTACAGGAAAGGCCTTCCACTATGTGCTCTTACCCTGTTGAGATTCTTCCTTCATACAGTTCATCACACCTAACCTTTTCACATTAACTTGTGTAGGTATTTACTTGCATAATGATACATTCGGCCGATTCACTTCTCACTTAGAGACTTCTCATGAGCCCTAAACTCCAGGAGGACAGGGCTGCACAAATATTAGACTGTCTCTCTATTCAGTAGTGGAGTCTTAGAGGTAACATTTGGTGAAGATAAAGTGGGCAACTGCTAGCTGCACAGACCATCAGAACCAATCTCGGGGTAAAACTCAGGTGACAGATACTCAGATCACCGTTAGAGTCATAAAGATCAAGAGAGAATAAAACACATACCAACAAAAATGTTGCCACTCATTGAAGTGCCGAATGTTTCCCAATGCTATATTCAAATACTAATCAAATCCAAGAGAATAAATTATGCATTTGAGATTGATATTATCCTCACCATCCAGAAGCAAGCCCTGTCTGTCATGATATCGTATGGAAGGCTGGTCACTGAGAATCAGCGTCTTGCCTATGAGATCAACTGACTTATTTATTTATCTGTTACTATATTTTAAGGAGCTGTTTTTAAATAATTTTTCCAAAAATGATACACACTGAGATAATTATGGTGACACATCTTTTATGGAGCACCCTGTGTTTCATTCAATAAAATCATAAATCCTATGTTTAGTTAGCCATTCCCCAAAGCAAGTGCAACCTCTTCTTTACACAAAGAGGTCTGTGTTATTCTTTGAGCTGAAGACCGTCATGGAGTAGCACATGTATGAACAACAGTACAGCCTAAGCAAAGGAAATGGGCAAAGTGTTGGGCAATGATCAAGTATAAAATCTTTGCTGAGCCATTACTAGATTAGATTCAAGCTGCTTATAAATATAATTCCAAAATAGAAATGGACACACCATAGTGACTACTGGACAGGTCCAGTGAAACATGGATCTGCTGCTGTGCACCACAGCTTCCATGATGCTCCTAGGTACCAGACAGTACCTCATGTTGGAGCCCTTTGGTCTCCTTTTGTCCTTTCATGTCCTTCTAAGGACCTGGAATGTGTTTTTCAAGACTCTGTATGGTGTATCAGCCTGTGTGTATCTCAGAACTTACCACTTTCTAGCACTGTCAGATTCCTTGTTTCTAGCATTTTCTAATCTACTTTGTTTTTTATCTTATCTTTCCTGATTCTACCCTAACAAAATATATTTTAAGTCTGAGGATGCATTTATCAAAGTACTTAGCATAATCTTTTGGATGAATTTGAACTCTTAGAACTTTCCACTAGAAATGATCGATTCTGAGTGCTGGTGGTCTTAGATAAATTTGACCTGATTGGTCATTCAGAGACTGGAGAGCTTCAAATTCTGGCAAATGATCATTCTTTATTTCCCATTATCTTGGAAACTTCTAAGACAATTTTCCATCTATTTTTCTGTCTTTGTTTTGCTAACCAGAGGTTCAAACTACCCTATTTCTCATTGTCTCACTACATCTTT
>PVIR01017246.1:0-35260 GCA_004026965.1 Petromus typicus
TCCTATGACATATTAAGAAAAAGATGCAAGGTACAAATAACACACTTAGCATGTCCCATTTTGTTGTGCAAGTCCACTTATTTACATATATGTATATCATTCACTTTATTGATATTGGGAAAGTTATTAAAGAAATGAAATGTGAGGTGGAGTGATGACTTTTACAAACACATTTCTAGAAATAAAGTTTAATTAATGTATAAATTAATGCAAGGCAATTTCATATATGAACAAATAGAACAGCAAAATTCCAACTGTGAGTAAATATTGTACAGTTGATTTTTATATTCATAATAAGTGTTATGGTTTCTAAAATTAATATATGGTTAGCCTAGGTTTTTTTTTTTTTTTTTTTTTTTTGAGACACAGTCTCACTTTGTAGTTCAGGCTGGCCCTGAGATCAGCCTCAATCTCACAACAATCCTCCTGCTTCTGCCTTCTGAGTGCTGGGATTACAGGCATGAACCACCATGCTCAGCACTGTGGTAGGTGGTTCTGATTGCTGCTGGGTGTGAGTCTCCATGCTTGGCTTTGTTGTATCTGCTTACCAGGGATTGAACTCAGGCCCTGGAATTTGCAAGTCAGGTGCTGGAACTACTGAGCTAAATTCTCAGCCCTGGTCAGCACAAAACAAATAAAAGCAAGCACACACATTTTATCACAATTTCAACATGAGCAAAACTTTGTTTTTGTTTTCTTTTCTCTTCTGTGAAAATTTATTCCTAGTGCTTGAGAGAGTTCCTATTACTTAACTCCCTCTCATTTCAACAATTATCTTTTTGAGTATCAAATATTTAAGTCCAGATTTAATAATATTTGTTTGATTCAGTTTCCTGATGAGGACCTTATTACTCTTATCTCCACATGGCAACAGAGAGAGGGAAGGAAAGAAAGAGAGAGGAGGTTCAGGATCTGGTTTCTCTTCTAAAGGAAGCACTTCCAATGAAGGAAACTTACCCTCACCATCTTGTCTATGTCTAATGCACAGGCTTCCTTTCCAGATACCATCATACTGAGAATAGGGTCAAAAGAAATGCATGATTGTTGGGAGCACACACATAGACTAAAATGCTTCTTGAGCAAAGCTTCAGGGGTATCTGTATTGTGAATACAAAGTTAGCTTTTATTTGGACCATGAAGATGAAGGAAATTCCATCAGGGGCTGATGATACTGAGGGTCTTTTTTTTTTTTTTTTTTTAGGTTTTTGGAGACAGGGTCTCGCTTTGTGGTTCAGGCTGGCCCTGAGCTCAGCCTCAAACTCACATCACAATCCTCCTGCCTCTGCCTCCCAAGTGCTGGGATGACAGGCGTGAGCCACCACGCCCGGCACTGTGGTGTGTGGTACTGGTTGCTGCTGGGTGTGGGTCTCCACACCCAGTATTCTTATGTGGTTACCGGAGAATCGAACCCGGGCCCTTGTGCTTGCAAGACAGGCGCCGGAACCACTGAGCTAACTCCCCGGCCCGATACTGAGGGTTTTGATGAGGCTTTTTTTTTTTTCCCCCCACATGGTACAATGGATACCGATGCTTTCACTTCTAAGAGACACCCCGTTGGGCTTGAAAATCATTCATGTGTTAAGAGTGGGAAAAGTTCTGATGTTCTGATTAGGATTTTCACTTGTTCTTCCAGAAAGCAGTTGTCTGAGAAGGATAAGGATACTAAATAAAAGTAGGATGTTAAAGAGAAGTGACCAGCATGGAATAATATGGCTGTATGAGAAACACATGCTTGGCCAATAAAAATCATTACTTTAATCTGTAATAGCTATTAGTCGAGCAATTTTTCCCAGAGAAAGGGCATTTAAATCATTAAGATTTTCCCTGAAAATATTCATTTAATAAATTATTTTTATTTTTTGGGAGTTATTAATCTTTTGCTTATTGTTTATAATGGGGTTCAACTATTTGTTCTATGTGTTTGTTTCATAGTAGCACATTTATAAGCATAGGAGACGGAAACGATAGTCGATTCACACTACTCATACAAACGATGCCTCTCACAGGTGACAATTATGTAACTGCCAATAAAACAGAGACTTCTGTGCTACAGAAGACAATAGAAGCGGGTAGACAGAACAAACACAGTCATTCCCAGATTTTAATGCATGTTTTAATTCATTTCCATGGAAACCAACATTTGGCACGTGGGCCACTGTTATGAAAAACAGTTAGAAGGCAGCTCTTACCAAGCCAGATGGTTAATTTGTAATAGGGGAATATAGCAAGAAGGAACTGGGTTATATAACCCCTGAAAACTCTTGATAATGGTTTCAAGTGGACTAAATCACTGGGCTCCCTTCCAAGCCTCTGTCAAAGCTACTATCTGTGGCAATAGCATTATCAACCACAGGAGGAAGCATCACTAATTGCAAAGGGTCTAGAAAAGTAAAAAGCTCAGTTAAAGCAGAAGTAAATATTTTTGGACTGATCAAGAATTGTTAGGTAATCTACAAGAAGCTATATGAGAGAAGTAACAAAGCAGAGGAGGAAAAGGTTTTGGCTTAAGTTCCCAGAACAATTAGAAGAAAAGGAATTATCCAGAAAAGTTGTCAGAGTGCCTTCAAGCCAGAACTATGCAATGTCACTTTGCATTGCACAGAATCAGTATTCTCTGGCTTTAGTGAAAAAAGGAACCCTAGAGATTCTGGGACTTACTTAAAGTTACACAGCAAGTTACTGAAGCAGCTGGGACATAGGCAATGAGACTGACACTTAAGACAATCAGTCCAGTGAGACTCATTGAACACACTGCTCCTTTAAGCAAGGGCTGCATCCTGTTCTTGGGGAAATGCTCATAGTAACAGTTTCCCAGGATCTTCTGCTGCCTTCTCATGGGACTGCCCAATCTCACCTCACTGATAGCCACGTATGTGGTCCTAGAGTTAGACTGAGGTATGACACCATCTTTTCCTTCCTAGATGGTAAAGTTAAAATTTTAATATGAAGGAATGAACTCAGAATCTTCAAATAGACATGCACACAAGTGTATGCTGTTGTTATTACTAAGTGAAATCAAGCCATCTTTAGTTTGAGGGTTTTTTTTTTAACTTTAGGTTTAAATTGTGGTGATTTTGTTAAGAATCAATGTCCCTATACCTCAGTTATACTAGATTTGAAAGTGAAAAAAATGGAACAGAAGCTTACGTATATAAGGGATGTAGTATTGTAGGGAAGGCAGAGGAATGGGAAAAATGAGAATCAAGATTTATCACATACAGGTACAAATTCTAAATGTTGAGTGTGATCATAATGTATACATAAAATGTACAAATAAAATCAATTAAACAAATGAAAAGAAGCAAAAAAAAGAAGAAGAAGAAGAATCGGTGTCTACAGTTCTCATATGTTTAAAATAGATTTGATCTTTGTTGTCTGAAAAGAGCATTATGAACCTAATCAATCATTTAATTATGAGAAAGTATATTACAGCAAAACCAATTTCATAAAAAGAAACACATTGTTGTAAGCTTCATTAACTTGTGTATTTTATCTTTCTCTTTCTTTTTTCATAATAATTTATTGTTTTTATTAAAAGAGTGCAATCATTGCCATATTTTAGTAAAAACAAGAAGAAAAGAATATCATGTTTAATATTTAAAGTAATTGTAGTCATTGGATAATAAAACACATAGTATTTCTCAGAAGGTCTTACATGTTAAATTTTTTTTTAGAAATGTGAAAAGGTAAGTACTCTTACATTTGCAATTCAAATCCATTTACTTCTAACATATTCTGAACAGTAGATACATGGTGTTCTTTCTTCTTATTGATGAAATAATAACCTAAAAATGTCATCCGCATCTTTATTGTCTTTTTTTTTTGATGGATTAATCTGTACTACAAATAAAAAGACCCACTTTTCATTAATTTGGTTATTAGAGAAGACAGTTTAATTTGTAATCAGCTTTTTCTGTATATTGATTGCAAGCAAATGCTTTGAATCACCACCTAAATTCATTCCATCTCCCAACAAGACAACTTTATCCCTGTGATTGTCTATAGGGTGCAATAGAACTGGTCCAAATACCAGTGCTTGTTCATTACTAAGCTGTCTCAGTGGGCTTTTCGGGAACATTCCAGCACAGCAGGTATTTTTCTGTGCCTCCAGCTATAATTTAATGGAGAAAACTGTCATGATAGACTGTGCTTAGGAGGAAGCGTCAATGCAGCCCTCAAAATGGCTCCTCATTCCTATGCAAAGGTATCTTGGACTTCAGATCTGCTGTCTTCTCTGCTCGAAAACAGTAAAATTTAAAGGCCACAACTTGCTCTCCCAATTCCCATACCTTCAAGTTTGGCTGCAAAGAGTGCTATATTAGTAATATTATATAGAGATGGTAGTTTAAATAAAAGAAATTAAAATCATTCCTCAAGGCACTGTGCCACCTTTCTCTTAGCTTCTGAGCCCACTGGGAATTTGCTTGAAGATACTGTCAGGATTTGAGACAGCAAGTCTCTGAGTGCATCCCGGCTGCAAAGATACATGCAAGCTCTCTGGAGAGCTCCCCTTGATATGAAATGACCTGCACTTGCCTATCACTTTCTCATTTATGTACACAGGACTTTACTCTTCTTGGACCCTGTTCAAAAGCAACCTTCAGTGCCAACATAGGTATATTTGTCTCCGCACAGGAACTGCTAGGTGAGTGGTTCTCTTTAGCATGCATGCTCCCTCCCAAGTTGGGTATCCTGCACTCATAACTTCTTCTTGGATTTTTTCCTGGACTCCCATTCATTCTTCCCTGGCTTTCACCTGCAGTTCCCTGCCTGAGTCAATCAGACCTTGATTGGGAACCATATTTCTACATCACTATTATGAGTTTACTCAAGCAGTATTATTTAGAGTAGCATGCACCTACCTGAGTAGAAAAATAAAACCTCCTATCCACAAATTTCTGCATATATTTCTTCAAAGCAATTCCATATGCAGATACTAATATAGAACCCAGGTGTGAAGTAAGAAGAGGTGTGTTCTGCTGCAATTCTAACACATATTGTTATTGTAGCTAAGATATAAATTGGTGATTCACCTGAAAGCTAATTGGGACATGGAGCTGGATGGTAACAGTATAGAGGGAGAGAGAGGTGGAAGGACTCTGGATGATGTTGAAGGTGGAGAAAGAAGAATTAACTAATGGACTGGATGTGAGATGTGAAAATAAGTCAAAAATTACTACTAGGTATATACTTGAACTACTGGAAAAATGACCAGTAATGTTTTTTACTAAAGAAGACACAAGAAAGGAAAATTTATGGCAGTATGTCAAATGCTATTTGCCAATGAAATGTGGATTTATTAACAATTTTGGATGACATGCAGTAATTGAATGAATTTCAATGACCAAAGATCACAAAAACTGGTTCCAGAAGGGCTGTTATAATGAAAAGCTGAAGATAAACATAAACCTCAAAATAAGATACTGAAACGGTAGCTGGGTGTAGGACTGCTAGCATCTTGGGATCTGGAAACACATGTGTTAGAACAAAACTTGAGTAACATAGCTATTTAAGACCCTGTATCATAGCAATGATGATAACGATTTTGCTGATGCTGATGATGATGATAACGATGAAAATGATGGGTAGGGATATTGATCAGACTGAAAACTCTGAGTTCAATTCCTAGTTATGGGAAAAAAAAAATAAAGAGAGATCAAAAGATGCCAGAAGATGAAGTGAGTGTCATCCTGGAACCCAAGTAAATACGGTGCATCAATGAAGGACAGACTGATGAACTGACTAAAATGCTATTGGTGGATAATGTGAGATTAAGATGAGAAATTATCTATGGTTTTAGAAATGTTGATCCCAATGGTTATTTGTTGAGAGCGATTACAGTGGATCAATGGAGGTCAGGGTCTGATTACAAAAGGATTGAGAAAAATGAGAGATGAATAATCAGACTGAAAATTCAGATACTTCCTTGAAACTTCTTTAAAAAAAAGAAAATGGAACACAAACTACAAAGAGATCAAGAAAATTATTGAATGTGCTTGTGACTTATGAGAGAAGAGATTTTAAAATTGTTCCTCTCTTGATATGAGTGATTCTGTAGAAAGTGAAATATTGATGATATGTTGGATTGAAGCACTGGGTATCTAGTACTCAAGTGGTAGAATACATAGGACCACAGAAACTGGCTCATAGAAATAGATTGTCACATATCACAGAATGCATCAGGGGAAGTTCTCTTGTGATTCAATTTGTTCAGTGAGGTACTAAGTAAGTGCGAAGTCTGAAGTTGAGAGAGGAGGAAGTTTTGGAGATATAATATCAACTCAAATGTATAAAATACTGTTTCATAAGAGGAGAAGAATAGGTTGACTAGGAACCTGCAATAAGATCTGAATAAGAAAGGTGTGGGGCTGGGGATTTGACTCAGTGATTCTGATGCCTGCCTTGAAAGTGGAAGAGTGCAGGTTTGATCCCTGGTAACACATACAACAATGGCAGGTGTGGAGATTCATTATTGGCAGCAGTCAGTACCACATACCACAGTGCCGGGTGTGGTGGCTCACACCTGTAATCTCAGCACTCAGGAGGCAGAGGTAGGAGGATTGCTGAGTTCAAGGCTGAGGTCAGGACCAGTCTAAACTACAAAATGTGAGATCCTGTTTCAAAAAAAAAAAAAAAAAGAAAGAAAGAAAGAAAGAAAAGAAAAGAAAAAGAAAGTGAAAGAAAGAAAGAAAGAAAGAGAAAGAAAGAAAGGTGTGAATTTAGAATTAGCTATTCGAACCATTTATATAGGATAATACGTTTTTATATAAGATGTTTACTATTATCTCTTTCTTATGTTGATAAGAATCTTTCTGGTTTATGTCTAGTACTCTGAGTAACTACTTTAAAGATAGCATTATAAACTTGAATAAGTATTGTTTTGCTATGTTTGTATTATAAAATTTTGTGTTTTTCATGAAATAAAATGCTTAAACTGTGTATGTCGGAAATAATGTTGATTTTATGAAGCTAAAAATTATAGCTGATTAAACTCTCCGTGGAATTTTCAGCCAATATAATACTTATATAAATAGTTTGTAGCAACATGATAACGGTTCATGCCCTAATATTTTGTGAAAGGAGGACCTTGAAAGTGTATTGATGAATGAAAAAGGCTACTTAACCATACAAACTATATGAGGGTAAAGATGGGGTAAAAATAGAAAAAGATCAAAGACAATATAAATATGCCAACATACCATCAATGTCTGTTTTTACACACATTCACATGCTGCAGTCAAATTATCTCCTATATATACATAACTTCCAACATTGTATCTCCATGTACGTTAGTGACTCGACCGATAGGACATGGTTTCTGGTGTATTCTTCACAATGAAACAGCATAGTGGAGTAACGTATGGGAACATCAGTGAAACAAGACAGAAGATGAACAAGTCATTGTTGAATAGATGGATTGCATATCTGCTACTCACCTGTACTGCTCTTTATAGTTTTGTAAATGCTTAAAAATTGTATAATATCTCCCGTTTGTGTGTGTCTCTCTCTCTCTTTTTTGTCTCTCTTTCTGTCTCTGTCACTGCCTCTGCCTATGTCCCTACCCCTCTGTGTTTCCTGAATAACACATAGTAAACTGTTTTCTTCCTGCGCACCATTTTGCCATGCTGCTTCTTAGAACTGGAGGGCTTTGGACAGAACGCACTCAAACTGTGAGTTAAAGTAAGCCTGTCTTCCATTAATTTATGAGTGTCACATATTTTCTCTAAATAACAGGGAAGCAGTTAGTACACTGTGATTATTCATATTTTACAGATGAGGAACCTAAAGCAAATCTGATACATAATTTTTCTTGAGTTACACAAGTAGCCAGTTCAGGATTTGAATTTAAAGAGTCCATGGCAAAGTCTGACTAGAGTATCTCCAATGTATTGTACACTCACCATACCCAATATCAAATATGGTCTCCACTTCTCACTTCATTTGCTTCAATTATTTCTTATTGCTTGCATTTATCCAATTCTGAAAGTTAGAATCCTAAATATCCACTTTGATATTTTCACTGTCACTCTCACATTTGTGCTTTTGCTCAATAGCAACCAAAAAGTTTGAGTCATCTCTTTCTGTGTCTCTATCTCTATCTGTCTCTGTCTGTCTCTCTCTCAATCCATACATCTAATCTAGTCTTAATATATTTTCAGTTTTTCACCACTACAGTTCATGATTAAGCTACTGTTGGCTCTTTTCTCCGTTCTTGTGCCTAATTCTGTTCAAAGTAAAAATCTGATTATACAACTGCCCAATATACATTTAAACACTTCAGGGCTCCTAAATGAAGTTATAATTTAGAATGAATTTGTTAATGTTGTCTTAAGTGACTCTCCTGGCCCAATTCGTGCTTACATTCTGTGCATACCTCACCTCGTGTTGCACTTAGCCTCTCTGGCTTTTTTCAGTGTGTGTAGCACACAGAGGTTTCACAAACAGTTCTTTGCCCAAGTTCCTCTTCACTCCATTCTTTGCCTGTTGATCTTTGCCTGTTCATCTTATCTTTCAGTTCTGAACTCTCATCACTTCTCTCATTTCTCAGTATAAGTTGATGTATACTTATAGAAACATGTACCCTCAAACACTAGCTACCAATTTGTATAATTATTGTATATGTCATCATCAAAGATCTCAGCTTCAGGACATCGGACGTAATATTTGCCTCATAGTATGCATACACACACACACACACACACATATATATACATATATATATATGCAGTTTTCTGATTGGGAAAATGAATGAATGAATGTACTAATGACAACATTGTTGGACACTAAATTTTGAACATCTTTATTATAACAATTCTAGTTTTCATTGTAATTTTTGGCTTCCTTATTTTACACTTCTTCTACTGCTTATGTCTCAAATAAATTAAGAAAGTTACTAATGTATTTTTATTCATAAATTTAACTTTACTAGAAAAATATCTTCTTTCAGAAGTGTCAATATCAAGCAGTGCAGAAATTGAGGATTAAGAATGCATATAATATTATAAATGTGTACCTGCACGTGTGTTGATGGTAACTATAATATATAACAAAAATGTACCAATAAACTCAATACATGAAAAATAATGTATATTATATGTATATGCATACATATATATGTTTGAGTACAGTATACATTGTTATAATTGCTTTTAAAACTGTTGGAAGTTTTATGATTATATTCCTAAATAATACACATGGATCTTAAATGATTTACTGTAAAAAATTCTCCTCTAGAGAAATGTGTGTATAAGAACACTAAGACATCCATAGGTGCATTCCAACAATAGTTGCTTATATGAGCAAAAATCTTTAAGCAATTCAAACTTTGTTACAGTGAAACTGATAAATTTTGACTTATTCCATGCAATGAACTATTAGGCTGTAATTCGAGTGAGAAAAATATTTCATGCATTAATGTGTATAAATCTCATAAATGTATGCTATGAGGTCATATATATAAAATAGTTTCATTTTTGAAGATCAAAAGCGAGTATCATAATATTTAGAAATGCAAACATAAGTAGAACTATAAAGAAGTAAGGCAGCTTATCATAAAATTCAAAATAAAATATTTCTAAGCTTTAAAACATTCAGGGTAAGGAAATGTTTATGTCCCTCTAGGGTCTTGTGAGACGAGAGGTTGGCAACTATTTTGTTCTAAGTTATGATTATATAGGTTTTTATTTTATAACCATTTACTAAAGCAGAAGCTGTAGTCCATACGCATTTCTGTATTATATCATATTGCATAATATAAACTTGCATAAATATTTATTGATTAAATAAAATGTATAAATAGCCTTGTGATATGAATGTCCTATGAAAGCCAGCTCTGATCCAGTACTTTGCTGAACTCTTAGCTCTCTTTTGAAGATGCCTAAGCTATCTTGTTATCATTCATTCATTCATTCATCTATCTTTCATTCATTTATACTCATATTAAAAATAGGAGGTCCTGAGAAAACAACTCAGTACCAACTTATCTTATAGTAGGCACAGAAATTAAGGTTCAACATTAAAATTGGCTCACCTGACATCAGAGTTCAAGTGAAAAAGATAGTTGTTCAACTGTAAGTAATTATACATAGCTATTATTGCAAAAGCTGTTAGCTTTCTCATTATATCAATTCTCATTTTTTTCTGTAGTAATAGAAATTTTATCTGAGCACATGGCCACCCAGATTGAAACTAAATTTTACAACCTCCTTTATAGTTAGGTGTGACCATATAATGAATTTCCAGACAAGAAAAAATATGTGGAAATGTCATATCTTGTGGTTACTTAAAAGAACTTGCTGTCAGGGACAGCTGGGACACCTGCTTTGCCCTTATTCTTAGTTGTTATTCCCTTCTGTTGCCTGAAATAACAATGCTACAGTTTTGACCTATAAAGACTTGGAAAGACAGAGTGTTGGTCTGGAAGAACTCATGGAGTGGAATTGCCTGGTTAAGCCAGGTCTGACTGCTCTATGACCGTAGCAAAGAGGTAAAAGAGTTCCATGACACATATATTACTATCCTTTTAATTCTGATCTTACTAATAGTCAAACTCTTTGTTATTGGTACAAATGCTAAATACTCATTAGCTTCAATTAAATTAGCTGAATTTCTAGAATATAAGTTCATGTTCTTTCTGTCACAGTACAATATAGTTTTTCACACACTATCTTAAAATAATAAAATCTAAAGTCCTTATCATACATCAATTATGTTTTTTGTACATGTTCTCAAATTCTGTTACCACAATCAAATATAGAGAGGATAAGACACTTTAATTTAAAAACATGACCAAGACCTCTCCCCAAACTAATAAATAACTTCATGCCAGACATGAAAGGTGTGCTGATAATTTAAAGATAGTCTAAATTTCTGTAAATAAATCAAGAAAACTTAGCTGACACCTCCTCAGATACATTTCTAATAGAGTTGTGAGAAACCTGCATTCTTGAGCCTGCAGCAGTTAACTCCAAGGATATTATGGAGTACTTAAACACTTTTATACTAAATGTTTCAAGCTTTTAGGAGGAGAGTGCTGTGTAAATATGAAATAATATTAAAGTAGATACCAAACAAAATATAAAAATGAATGTGTACAAGCATTTATGTTAGACATTGTTTAATCAACTAATGCTGAAAATCAGAAATCAGTTGTATATAGCATAAAATTATCTTTGTCTCATGATGAAAGATACAGAACTTAAAATGTGAATGTAGACAGTTAAATAGAGAAAAATAGCAGTTCAGCAATGGAGGAGTACCTCACAGTTTTGTCTTGTTCTTCTGTGGGTGTTCCTACAAAATAGTTGCATGTCCTATGGTAGACTGAGCTTCAGCTGATACCTAAAATGTTTAAAAGACAGAGTTACCTTTTAAGTCACTCTAGTTTAAATCAATAGGCAAGTATTGGGCAGATGTGATACAGTCTGATCTGTTGAGGTTTTTATGCACATTTTGCTTAAAATGTAGACATTCAAAGATTTGTAAGAGGTACTTCCTAGGGGCTGTCAGTCAAAGTTCCTTTGCAGAAATAATGAAAGTCATTAAACAACAGTGATGTTGTACTAACTCAGCTTAACTTTTCAGGAAGGAAGATAAAAACTATCAAAACTATCAAAACTATGAAAAACTATCTCATAGCTGCTGCAGGAATCTGAATTCCTGTGCTGGCCTAGATGTGCCCTATCTCAGAATATCAGATCCAGGCAAAGCCACCAAGCCCCAAGTCTTTGCACAGCACTTAAAAAACAAGTCACTTTTTCTTCCAATTTATCCCATCCTCTTCTCTCCATACCGATGTGACTGTCAGTTCTCCCTGGTGGATATTTCCCTCAGGCTTTCCTTGCACTCTTGAAAATTAGATTATTGGGCCAGGGATATAGCTCAGTGGTTCTGGCGCCTGTCTTGCAAGCGCAAGGACCCGGGTTCAATCCCCGGTAACCACATAACAATACTGGGTGTGGAGACTCACACCCAGCGGCAACCAATACCACATACTACAGTGCCGGGCGTGGTGGCTCACGCCTGTAATCCCAGCACTCGGGAGGCAGAGGCAGGAGGATTGCTGTGATGTGAGCTGGAGGCTGAGCTCAGGGCCAGCCTGAACTACAAAGTGAGACCCTGTCTCAAAAAACCTTAAAAAAAAAAAAAAAAGAAAAACAAAATTAGATTATTTTGCAAGTCTAACCTTTTAATTGTTTAGTAGCTTTATCTTCGGTCTAAAATGGAAAGTAGTTTACAGAGTCTTCCTCCACATCTTGTAGCACAGTGAGCTACCTGGAAATCAAATGAATTTTCATGACAACAACTTCTGATTCAACATCTTTTGAAAATAGCAGGCTATCTGGATACACTACTTTCTACTTTTTTGTGTATCTTTCATCCCCAGTTCCTGTGGCCACTCAAACATATTGACTAAAGACATGGCTATCTGGCCTTTTCCATACCTTACATTGTGCCATTTTCTCTAAAGATTCCATACCTTTATGTAAAACAAAGCCATTACATTAACTTTTAACTTCCTACTCATTCAACCTCCAGTGAGTTTCTCCTCTACATTCTCATTATCACATAATGGTGTTGTAACCTCTATATTTTTTCTCTTATTGTAAGAATATGTTCTCCACATGTGAGTTCAACCACCCATCCTCTCACTCCTTTATTCAGTTGTTTTTTGGGCTTTTTTTTTTTAATCTTTATGGGGAAAAATTCTCTGACATTTACACTTTTCCGCTAAACTATAGATAGTGTCTAAATGGACTCCTTCATCAATACATGGAGACTCCATGTACTTCACAAGCTCCTGCATCTTGACTCACCAGTGGTATATACATGATTGTCCCTAGTGGTACTTATGAATCTCATCACTTTTATCAGTTTTTAATAATAAAATTAAAAAGAACCAACCTACAGCAAGGCATAATACTTAAGTCAGAGCTCCCTGAGTATGAGACATACAAATGACGGCCAGTCATGATCATGTTAAACAACTCTTTTTGCCAAAATGTTTAACTCCCAGATATACTTACAGATCTGTAAATGATCCAGCCTTTCTTTTGACTTTTTGCCTTTGTTTTTCCCATTTTCACTGTCAGAATTTCAACTTGTCTTCCTGGTAAATTGATACTCATCCTTGAAGATTCAGTTGGATCCTCTGGCTTACTTTGCCAAATGTCTTTCCAGTTCCTATATCATCTCTCATCCTGGCATAAATCTCCTTTTGTGCTTCCTTAATACTCTGCTACTCCCTTCTCTAAATGCATCTCACACTTTAATAACTTTCTAGTTAGCTGTGTGTCTCTCAGTAAACCCTAAATTTCAAGAATTTAAGGATCTTGGGCCAGGATTTAGCTCAGTTGTTCCAGTGACTACCTTGCAAGCTCGAAGTCTCTAGTTCAATCTTTGGGAACCACATACAAGAATGCCAGACAGGGTGACTTATGCCCACCGGCAATCAGTACCACCTACCACAGTGTTGGGCATGGTGGTTCATGCTTGTTATCCCAGAACTCGAGAGCCAGAGGCAGGAGGATTGCTGTGAGTTTGAGGTTGGCCTGTGATACAAAGTGAACAGGGCCAGCCTGAACTTCAAAATGAGAAGCTATCTCAAAAAAAAAAAAAAAAATTTAAAGATCTTCTCTGTCTCAACCATAATTCTGTCTCCAGTGTCTGTCGGCCCTTGGCAAGATTACAATGCTCAACAGATATTTACTGAACGAATTTCCAAGACACCCAGATCTCTCATAGTTCCATACATTTCCCTTCACCTTGTACTGTGCTTTGACTCTAACCACTTTTTCCTGTGACTGATTCTAAGTCCGCTCCTGTGCCTCAACTGGGAAATCTTTTCTGACTTCCTTGCTTCTTCCTGTTCTCCCACAATAACCTGTATATATTTGTGATAACAGCATTTATCACTCGGCTTTGTAATCCATTAAATGATGGCTGATTGGTCTGCCTCCTTAAGAGAGTAAATTATAAGGAAAATCATGAATTATTCCCCTTTCTTTCCTTATCAACTAGAACGCAGATTAGTTCCAAAGAAGGACTTATTAAATGTTAACGAAATATATAAGTCCATTGTATAATTGTTTTCTGTATAAAATCAGTTCTTTGTTCCAGTAACATAATTTCTGATGTACATTAGATACTCTCAATTGCCTACTTTCCTTCTACTTTGTGTAAGGAAACTTTAAAGGATGATTTTTTTCCTAAGTGAGATCTGTATATAAATAATCTTGATTTGAGCAGTTGACTGTTGCTCTTTGCCAGCTGTTTGGATGTCAAGCATTTCTTTTTCCTTTTCTTGTAGTTGACTGGATAATAAAATCTCCACATCTCAATGCCAATTCAATTCCTATGAAAGTTACCATTCTCCATTGCCTAAATGTCTCACTTTTCACCTTCTATGATTCTTTTTCCTGTCTGCCCCATTCCTGTGCATCCTCTCTCCAGAGCTTTATGCCTAGAGACCCTGAAATCTCTTCCCTTTTGAACTTGGAATCCAGTTTGCATTTAGGTGTCATTTTTTCTCAAATAGTTGAAATATGAGCATATATATAGACAGAGGTAGCATTATGTAAAGATTAACGATGTGGCATGTTCTTACATTAGAAAAATTAACTCCAAATCTGATCTGTTTGTGAGGATCTCTCTTACATCATGTCTCAATAGAAAGAACAGTAATCAACATCTCTGATGCCAGGACCCCTGCGTTTGCTCTAATGAGGAAGAGCCTCGAGTTCTGCCAAATTCATCAACGTTCCAAAAAATCCATCTGGGACACAGATGGAAGACTTGAGCCTACAATCACAGTCCCCAAGGGCTTTAGATATAGTATGTGTCATCTTCCTGTGTTAGAAATTAACATCAGCGTTGTCATGCCCTTTAGACAGAGCCAAAAAGGGAAAAGACACCCCCAATGTTGGATCTTTCTCTTTTCTTTTTATTAGTCTATGTTTGTGATAAACAATGACTACATTCATTGCAGGAGTTAGTACATGTGCGGGTAGATCTGAATTGTTTTATCTCCTTCTCCCCCATCTCTTGGTCCCGGTATTTGAAAGACGTGCAGCTCTCATTTCGCTATCTGGTTAAGGATTCACTTCAAATCTTTCCATTGCATTTCATTCTGTTTGAAACATTGCTTTTACAATGAGGATATAGTCTGTCATGGACATTTTTCCTGAGTTAGGTGAGCCTCAGAGGTTTCTTCTTCCTAACATTTCACTTGAGCAATTTTCTCTAGCCAGTTCCTCCCACAAAATCCTCAACTACCACCTTTCAACTCAGAAGAAGAAGCAAAATGCCAGAAAAGCAACAAGGAATCTGTTCCTCTACCATCACAATTACAAGAGCAACAATGAATGCTCTAGTGAGATATACTGAGTCAGTAAATGTAATGGGAAATATATGTAGGGTAATTATGAAGTGTAATATTAAGTGTATTTAGTGTATATGGTGCTCTAAAAACCAATAAACTAGTAAAACTCTACCTAACTAGTCAAGGGTCCATATTATGCCAAGATCTTCCATGTGAAACTCACTCGACCATTAATTCTCAGCATCAACAACATTGACATTTTGGGGCAGGGCAATTATTATGATGTGGAACTGAGCAAGTAGTGTATTTGTAAGACATTGAGCAATATCCTTGGCTTTTACCTGGTGGATGGAAATAACAAATCACCACCCTCATTTACACTTATCAAACTATATATTTAAGCAGACAGGATAGCACACACATGTAATCCCAGCACTTGGGAGGCTGAGGCAGGAGGATCATCTTAAGGACACCTTGTACCACATAGTGAGTTCAAAGCCAGCCTGCAGTACATACTAAGACCTTATCTCAAAAGCACAATCCAAAACAAAACTAAAATTTGAAAACACAGATATCCAGAAGTTGTTAAATGTCCACCAAGGGTTGAACTGCCTGACTCCTTTGTCTCTCTTGGCAGAAAGTAAGTGGTGACCATGCCTGCTGTGGCTAAAGGAAGATAAAAGACAAAACTTGTAGGTAAGTGTGTAAGTAGCTTCAAGGAGGTAAACGCTTGGAATTCAGTATAAAGTGGAGAGTACATTGGAGGTGTGAAAAGGTAATTAACACAGTGCTGTGGTTAAGGACTGGGACAAACAGTAGTATGTTGCATTATGTTCTTAAAATAAAATGCTTTTGCAGGGTCAAAAATTGAAATTTCATTCACACATTAAATATGTCTCCTTCGTGTGTTGGGTCTCACACCAGCAACAACACTCAGTGCTGGTAAGGCTGAAGGGTGAAAAGAAAGCTTCGGTGTTGTTCTTGGGGATGTGAACTAGTGCACTATAGGGGGATCAGTGGCAACCGGGTTCTTTAAAAAGCTGAAACTAGAAATCCCGCTCAGCTCAGCAATTCCCCTTCTCAGTGTTTTCCCCTAAAGAAATGACATAGCAGTGATCTATGCTTGTACGTGGTTATAGCAGCACAATTCACAGTAGCTGAACCTAGACACACCTTATATGTCCATAAACAGATCAACTGATGAAGGCAATGTGGCACTTACACACAATAGAGTACTGCTTTACCATAAAGAAAGGTAGACTCTGGTCACTTGTAGGACAATAAATACACCTTGAGACCACAATTTTAAGGGAGATAAATTAGAGGTACATGATTAAATATTGGGTAGCTTTAGTCATGTGGGAAATCCAAAATATAAATAAATAAAAGAGGAAAACAAAAGATACATAAGAGGAAGCTAGGAGGTAAACATTTTGCCAAAGAAAAGGGGTCCAAAAGAAGGAGGGAGGGAGGGTACAGAGATGAAAGAGGAATTCGGATGTGCTGTGTAGGTTCACGAAGCCACCACAGGGAATCTAATCATTACTGACTGCAAACATGGCCTAATAGAAATAAGAATGAAAAGAAAATATTATCGAATGGTGAGAATAGCTGTGACCAGGTGAGTCACTGAATTTTGTTTCATTTGTTCTTTCAGTGGACAAAACCATCATTGCAGAAATAATGAATAGAAAGAATGGAATGAGGAGAATAGAATTAGTCAGTGGAGCAAACATGATAAGACTCCAATTTGAGATGCTTTTGAAATCGCGTTTTACTTGCATTTTCTTCTGTAGTGACATGCTAAATATGTACTCAAACTACACTATATTTTAGATGTTATAAATGCCAAAATAGTGATACATTATGTTTTAGCCAGTTGTGCTGAAGACATTTATCCTCTTTCTTGCAGTTTTTATTTAAAATTTGTGGTCTGGTTACCAATTTTCCCTATTATACCATATTAACTTTAAGCATATGGAAAGATAGAGTTCATTATCTCATTATATCATTAGTGGCCACTGTTATTTTATTTATATTGTCCAACGGTTGTCCATTTTATTTATTTGAGTATACTCCAAATGCATCCATGGGAAAATAAAAAGTCTACCAAACATATGTGCATAAAGGCCCTGAGAGAGGAAAAAATTCTATAAATTTCCACTTTGGCTCCACATATCTGCCTGCCTTCACCCACCTGAAAGCACACCAGACCGCACCACATTTGTAACTGGTTTTCTTACTAGAAGAGTAATGTTGTACCTCAGTAACTTTCTAGCATTTTCTACAGAAGCTATGCACTGTCTGCTAGTTAAGATAGTATTGAGAAACCATGACAGATATGTCTTAGTGTAATCATACATTTTCATTAATCATTTGATATTTGAGAAAATTGAATCATAGATTATATCAATCATATGCATATAATCCCATATAAGGAGGGACCATAGAAAAATATGTTTGCCTAGAGGATGCACAGGGTAAACTTCTTTGCCAGCCTGCTGACTCCATAAAGATTAAACTGTGTTTATTCAGCTCACTACTATGTCTTCTGATGCATATAGTAGACACTATTGAACACTGTAGAAATATAAAAGGGAATAAGAGGGAAGATAGAGAAAAGAGCCAATTAGTATTAAAGGATGTCTCTCTGGGTGGAGGGTGACAGTCCAGCTCCTGGACTCATCCCACACATTGCAAGTGCTGCCCAGGCCTAGCACAATCTGCCTGCCAAACAGAAGCATCCAGTGGAGGGAGCAGAGTGAAAAGCTGAAATGCAACCCGTGTCCCCACGTCCTGCTCACAATGCACACTTCTTTAGAGCCGTACTTGCTTGGCATGGGGCAGCACTGTCTCAATGTTTCAGACAGGGTGCGTGAATGGTTCTAATTCAAACAGAAATATCGTGTAGGCTTCTGTGAAATATGTTGTTTACAATGCATACAACTCCAGTGACATTGGAAACTGCAGTGCATTTCAGGGAAGCTATTATTTTTGTGTAGCATTATGGGGAGTGTGAGGAAGAGCAAAAGGAGGTAAAACTGGGAGAGTATTATTGAAGTCATATTTGAAACAGTCTTTATGCTATATGTAAAACACACTTTAATGAAGGAATGATCAGCTTTTCACCATGACTCCACTATTTCTGTTGCCTAACATCTGACATCCGTGAAACAAGGAGACTCATAGAATATGCCTCATAGGATCATTTAGAGAACTGAATGTAAGTAGTAGAATATGAACTGTTTCATTGTCTTTTGCTCAACAAGTTTTCATAACATTGCAGCCAAAGAAATGTTACCAGTTTTGAAGGATCAATTTGGATACACTGTGACAAACATTAAAATCCAATATCTCATTATATCATCAGTATATGATCAGAAATTAAAAGCTAATTAAAAGCTAGAGTAACAGGCCAGGAAAAATATCATAAGGGACAGTGACTACAGAAAGAAAAGATGAAGAGATATGAGATATACTGGAAAACCTGAAAATGTTATAAAATCTATGAGGACATCAAATCTAGATCCCTAAAAACGATTGTCACTAAATTTTAACTTCTGAAGAGACACTAAATACAGTCTGATCTCTACTAATTATTTGTAAGTACCTTTATATAATTATTATACAGGGATTAATCAAAGAACACCTTGAAATTTAGATTTAAACATTGGATTTTTATCCTGAAGATCAATGTCTCTTGAAATGTAGTTTTTAAATGACCTATGTCAAAACCCACAAGGGTATGTGCTCAAAGGCAGGTCCCTAGGTTTAATTCAAAGCCTGTAGAATAGAGTCTGTGGGGGAATGTATCTGCTTATTATAAAGCACGCAGTGATTCTGAAGCACAATACATCCTGAGAACAACAAAGAGGGCAGGCATTGATGCTTTCTAAGCAAGGGTGTGCTATTATAATTTGTGCCTTAGAAAGGTAACCATGGTGACAAGAAGTGGGGAGAGAACAGGATGGGAGGTGGGTGGAATGCTGAAGAATTTAGGGGCAAGGAGCGCTGCTATTTCTAGTACTCCGCTTTGCTGAAGGCACAGACTTTTGTAGTTACACTGGCATTTATAACTAAGCCTCATAGTAATTATGATTCGGATGATGGAACTTAATTCACAAAAATCCAGTACAGTCTTTGAAGTGATTTTCCAATCCTTTTTCATTAAAACATCTGGATATGAAGCGATGAGGCTTTAGACATGTGTCATTTAAGTATGTGTTAGTTTTCTACGAATATGAAAAATCTTTCATTTAAAAAGAGCAAGTGAACATATCAGGAAGATCACTCGAATTAACTGTCGACATTCTGTGCCAAAGTATGATGTGAACAATAATAAAATATTGCTTTTGTCTTTCTTGGTGACTACTTTTGGAGCTAGAGAGAGGTTCTATGTTTTTAGATCATTTTTTTCATCTGTTGTGAATTAAACTAACTGGTTTTGGCCAATGAGGTTCAAAGGCACTATCTGAAAGACTGATCAAGAACAAGCAGAAGGGGAATGTGTTGTAGCATGCATCTGTGGAATTGGTAAGAGTCTTCAGATAAATATATTTCTCAAAGATTGATAATTCTACAACAATGGTATTTTGTAAAATGAGAAATGGAAAATCACTGTCACCTTTGTTTTGTAGATTAAATGATATAATGCAAGTAAAATATAAGTGCTCACCAAGATCATTTATTAGTGTGTAAAAAATTAGGATTCATGTTTATACAGTATCAAGTAGATGCATGTCATCTATTATTTTGTTAAAGAGAATATAATATCCTGTTATTGTTATACCCATGTTTCAGATGAGATAACTGAGACACAGAGATAGTAAATCACTGTTCCCCAGGTTATACAGAGTGGTACATTTGGAAGTGTCTCTAGAATTTGTGTTTCAACTTTTGCTGTATGCTAGTACATTTCCCTTGGCTTGATTCTAGAGCTTTACTTGGATTTGTACAGGATTCTGTGACAACAAATAAGGTTAAGAACTCAGTCTTCAGGGAAGGACACATAGAAAATAATAAATACTCTAACATGACACATGCTATGATAAAGATTACTGGCAGGTGTGATGTGTTTGGAACACAGGGAGGAAATACCCAAGCATCCCAGAATGAGTAGCAAAAGGAGAAAATGGGGAAAAGGACCATTGTTTTATCGATACTGACACAAATATATCATGCTAGTGAGCTTCCAAAGACTTTGTCCTCTTTCTCAGACAGAAGGGGAACACAGACAGCTTCACGGTTTTATCCTGACTTTCTGAATACATTTGGCATCCTTAGAGCACTGTGGGGTGATCGTAGTTTAACTTGGCAGCATTGTACATCAGACACTGGTAGTATCAGGGACTGAGTAAAATGGGCCAGAAGACCACCATGCAATCCAGAGTGTTGGCATATGACCTTCAGTTCCTATAGAACATTGATGCTGCATCAGGCATTTTGGGTCATGACACATTTAGGTTGTTACCACGGTCTCCACTATTGTTTCAGGTTTTCAGGTTTCCTGGCTAAAAGATTCTCAAAGAAGTAAGATGGTTCATTTTGCAAGGATTTTGTTAGCTAAATGTAAGCACAAGCAAAGCCACAATGACGAATCTCTTTTCCATAAGTTTGAAAGCTTTTAAAGAATACCAAGAGGGACTAGTCAAACACAATCTGTTTTTCATGACAAGCAGAATGTGGACATGAAGAAAGAGGAGAAGAAAACATCAGAGGTAGGAAATGAGAGAGAGAGTAACCTCTATACTCTTAGTCTTTTCCCGATTCAAGACCCTGGCTGCACCATAGGATCCTGATACTTCTAATTTTACTGTGGAATTATTGTAGACCGGGTTTTCTTCTGGGTGTTATCGCCTTGAATCTTTATGGATGATTGTACTTAATCCTCATGATGTGATAAATGAGGGTTACATATACTTCCTTTAAAAAGTTATAAAAATAATATTCGTAGTGGTTCAGTGTGGACCCACCTCACAACTAGAAAACAGTGGAACCTAAAGTTAACACCATGCAGCCTCAGCAGTGTATGTCCTTCCTTATTAGCTCTTTGGCTTTTAGTGTGTTTTTTGTCTAAGGATGACTTTATACTCATAAAATTTTAATATCCTACAGATCTTCTGTTATTGTGACTTCTGCTTATCAGAAGTTTCCATTTGATAAATCAAAACTGAAAGCAAAAATTATTACTTTATTTAAACTACAAAAGGGTAGACATTGAGAATACATTCATGGTTGTCATGAGGTATGGTAGCAGAGGGAAATGGGGTGGCTATGAAACACGATAGAATTGTATCTTGCTTTGGTCAATTTTGAAATCAATATGATGATATGATTCTTCAAGACAATACCATTGGGTAAACTTTGTCAAGAATGTACAATTTCTTTATTATTTCATAACTCATATCATGTGAATCTATAATAAGTTGACTGAAGGTAAAAAGGCTGAAGTAAAAATGACAATATCTAAAATACTACATAGAAATATAAGTAACATTCTAGTGAAAATAACAATGTGTTCCATGACTAAACTATTGTGGAGAGCAGTGTGGCTTTATATTTCTATGAATTTCTTAATATTTGGATTAATAGAAGATTGAGCTTATATCTGCTTCTGCATTCAACCCATTAGAATACAATATGTCAGGTAATCCTTGAAGTATTTTATTTCTGTACAGTGTTATTTCTATTCAGGAATTCAGTTTGTTCCCCAATTCTGGAGGATACGACAGCATTTGTGTTTGAGGTCATATTCTGCATTCTATACAAAGTTCATGAAAGGAAGCAAAATTCTGCTGATCCTTTGCTTTGTGAACCAAATTGCTCAAGAACAGAAGCATTCATGAAAGAAGATATCACTGTATTTAATACTTTAATTACTTAAGTTTATTGGAGCAATTTACATATGCATAATGACCACATTAATTATATGGAATTAGTATCTGCACTTGAAATATCTTGATTTTTTTCCTATTCCTCTCCCCTCCCTTCAAACCATCTTGTGGTCCTTATTTATAAAAGCTTTGTTTCCATTTTATCTTTATTTTCTCATGTTTTCTTTTTCTTTCTTTCTTTTCTTCCTCTCTCTTCTCCAATACCCCTTTCCAATTTAAGTATTTTCTTCTTATTTTACATTATCTATTTTGCTCTTTATTTACACTTTCAGTTTCTCACAACAGAGGAACAATGCAAAACAGGCCCAAACACATTCAGCCACCTTATACAAAGGGCCAAAAACCTTCTCTGGAAGAAAGATAGTCTCTTTAAAAATGGTGTTGGTAAATCTGGCTGTCCACATGCCAAAGTCTAAAACTAGACTCATCTTGGAAACAGCCCAAATCTCTATCAACTGATGAATGGATAAAAAAGGTATGCTGTTGTTCTACAAGGGACAACTGCTGTGCCACAAAAAGGATGAACTGGAAACATCTCTAGATAAATGGGTGCTCCTCGAGACCACATACTTAAGTCAAATAAACCAGTAATTAAGAAAGAAAATGCAAAAGGGAAAAAATAATTATTTTAATAACATGAAGAAGTGTTTACTGAATGGATACTCTGAAAAGATCTCCAGAATCTGAACTAGTTTGTGGACCAGGTTTTGAAAATCAGTACCCTATACACTACTTCCTCTTACTATGAATGTTTAATATCAGTATAATATTAATTGTGCTAATATTTCAGCTTCTGCTCCCAGGCAGTTATTGCTAAGTTACTCCCCAAACCACTAGTGAAGTGTTTCAGTGCAGAGCTTCTTTGGCAGCCTGAGAGATCTGAAAAGCTCCCAAATGAGCGCACAGAAAGCAAAACAATCTGGTTATAGTGTTGTGATTTGCTGCTCTCTCACGCCCTCTCTCTCTGTCCTGAAGATTTCTGGCTGCCTTACTTCAAAAAGAGCAGGATGTGAGAAGAACATCTGTGGAGTAAAGATAGCAAGGTGAACACTACAACTAAAGAAACTTTACTTGAAGCATTTTTTCAAGAGGCCAAAATAATATGCACTGGCAAACAAACTGCAGCAACACTGTTGGCAGTGACATGGGGGAGAGATCCTTGACTAGAGATCCTTGACTAAGAGATCCATCCTTTGCCTAATTTGCTCTATTACCCAACAACCAGAAAAACTTAAGGAAACATTTCTGTCCTCTGAGATTAGAGCGTGGCTCTGAGCTACTCCCCATGTTTAGCTTTGCAACAAATTTCATTGTCAAACTGTACAATAAATTCTCAATAGCAAATTAGGTGATTTTTCTTTCAATTTAGGTATAGCAAAGCCGAATAAAGCGAAATGTGGAATAAAATACTATAGGAGTGTGGTGAATAAATTACAATAAAAATCCAGTATCACATGAAGAATTAGGATCTCTTAAATCCATATATCAATTCCTCACAATGAATCTAATCATTAGGAATCACAAATATGGATTTTAAAAAGTGCAATTAAAAAAATTCAAAAGGGCTACTTGTAAAATTTCAATCATATGTTATCAGAAGTTGAAAAATATATTTGAAAGTTAAATGTTATTGATGGAATTAAATGAAGAATGATCATGATTGGATTTGCTTCACTCTTTAGAGTCAAATAATTTCCCATAATTATTTTACCCTTCTGAAACTGATATTTCTATGGTTGTCAATTTTATTTGACTTAATTTAATAAAAGCTTCTGTTTATTGATATCATAATATTTTCTAGTCACTTTTGTAACACATTTTGTTTTATTTTTGTTACTTCTCATAAAATCCTCTGCTGTGTAATTGAGAAAACTGGGACTCAGAGCTATTAAATCCTTTGACCAAATGCACACAGGAAAAAAAGAGAAAATCCAAGATTGATGATTCAGGTCAGTTTTCTTCAACTCCAAAGACAAGATGTCTCACTGTTTACTTATGTGGCTGTATTTGGAAGGACTTTTAAGTGAGATGTATGCAGTTGTGTTGACTTATGCTAAACATCCAGGCCTGATTGACTGTAAAAGCATCAGTCATAGGTGATGAAATAATTTGATGTACTTTTATGTTTTAAGTGTAGATCTAAGTTTGTTTGAATTCCCCGAATTCTCCAGTTTGGCTTTTTTGTTTGTTTGTTTGTTTGTTTTTGAGACAGGGTCTTGCTTTGTGGTTCAGGCTGGCCCTGAGCTCAGCCTCAAACTCACATCACAGCAATCTTCCTGCCTCTGCCTCTCGAGTGCTGGGATTACAGGTGTAAGCCACCACGCCCGGCACTGTGGTATGTGGTACTGATTGCTGCTGGGGTGAGTCTCCACGCCCAGTATTGTTATGTGGTTACCGGGGAATAACCCAGGTCCTTGTGCTTGCAAGACAGGCGCCCGAACCACTGAGCTATATCCGCCCCCCCCCCCGCGAATTCTCCAGTTTGAATTCATCCTTTCTATCCTTTCATCAGTTTATGCATGAGAGGTTCTTGAATTACATTCGACAAAGGCTGGACATAAAGATTTCACCAAAGAGAACTACAGACTTCACTTAAAGATGTTCGCCAGTAAAGTCTTGCCTGGCAACTAGCATGGAATATATATATTTCCACCAACAGGTACTTCCTCAACGAAATCAACACAGCAGGTTCCTAGGGTGACCAAAGCAACAAAAATTCACTTTTTCATAATTTGGAAAGCAAAAGTGTGAAGTAAAGTGTTATTCTCTGATGGCCCTAGGGCAGATTTTTTTTTTTACTTCCTCTAGTTCTTAAATCTGCTGGTAATCTCTGGTATTCCTAAAAATGTAGCTGTATTACATTGATCCCTACATTATTCATCTGTTGTGCAAGCTTTCCAACATGTGTCTGTGTCTTCAGGTGGTAATTCTTCCGGTGTGAATCTCTGCTCCATTTCCTTCTTCTAATAGACACCAGTCAATGCATTTGAGCCCACTCCACCCCAGTTAAACCTCACTATAACAAACGGCCTCTACAAAGAACCAATTTCTAGCTTGGGGGCACATTTTTATATAAAGTCATTTTATGAGACAATCAGATCATTCATTATTACTTTCTGGTAGAAAGGAAATCAGCTGTGGACAAGAATTTTCTCACTCTCATTTGCAACTCTAACAGTGACATAAAATAATCAAGATTCAACTCTTCCCTTTGCCATCTAACAGCCAAAAAGTAGCATGACCAAACTGGCAACTGTCACCTCCTTCACCTTGGATACCTGTTGCCTTTTCCAGAGTAACCTAGGGCAACACGTCTCAGTGTCTTCCTGCTATTTCTGCAGTTATTTCTAGTATCAGGGCCCATTGCTGGTATTTCTGATTTCCTCAGACTCTAAGAATCCTTGATCAACAGTATTGGTCCTCTAAAAGACCTTTGGAAAGCAGTGACAGCCACAACTTCAGACCTGTCATATTTGATGACCCACAGGGGATCTCCAATCAAGCAATCATTTCTTCCTAAATGCCAAGGAATTGTTGCCATGACAACAGGAAGTCTAGGTGATTCTCCATGGGCTAGAAAGTGGATATTTCCCTTGACTTCAGGAGGTTCAGAAGAGACATACCCAAGTGTCTTTATTCTGAAGCTACACCTTATGACTCTGCTCACTAATCTCTAGAGGACACCATTGTTCTTTATTACCACTCTGAAAGTCCTCAGTTACATCCTTGAAATTCAGGGAACTGGGCGATGAGGGGCTGCTCTTCCTATGTATCAGCTGAGTTTCATCCTACTCCTTGAGTCAGGGGAGGAGGGCTCTGTTCTTTGGGGGACCCCTCACATTGCACCCCAGCTCCTAACACAGCTGACTTCTGGTGATTCTTCTGGCTGATTTTTACTTTCATAGCAGGTAGTGTGGTTTAGTGGGTTGTACTAAGAAGAACGAGCACTGAAGAAATCCAGACACTATCAATGGAGATCAGCAGCAACCAGAGATCAGCAACAGTGAACAGCAGAGAAAAGCGGAGATGCATCCTAATCAGCAACAACAGCAATGGGGACTGACCAGTGGCATCTGACAGAGATTGGTGGTGACCTGCAAAGAGCCCTGCAGAGGCACTGTGAGTTTCTGGAGGAGCATGAGAGAGCCGCCAATGGGGCCAGGAGCTTCAGCTGCCAGGAGCTGATAGGAGAGGCTCTGAGCTGCCAAGAGTCACAATACTAAAAACTGCAACATCAAGGGCCTAGAACAACTGGCACTCAAAACCTTGAGTAGATAATATCAAAGGATCTGCATTTTGCCAAAAGATAGTCTTCAGATGATTGGTGAAAATACAGTGCCAAGAACCACATTGGCATACTGGTTCCCAGTAAGTGTTTGATGACTAGTTGATTGGGTCTTCCTTCTTTCCTTCCTTTATTCCTCCTTCCTTTTTCATTTTCAGTCTTTCTTTCCTTTTTCCTTCTTTCCTTCATTTTTCTTTTTTTCATATTCTTTCTGGTTTATTTCTTTTGTTTCACACTGCTATTTATCCAACCCAGGGCCTCAGACATTTGAAGGAAGTATACTGCAACAGAATTACCAATTGGATACCTATGCAGATAACTTTCGGCACTTGGAACATGACTTTGGTTATAGTATTCAGTCATGATATTCACTGTACCCCCATTTATTCACTTACAAAACAATGCATCTTATTAGCTAGGAACTTTCTATAACACTGTAGATACAAAGACAATAAGACTAATAGTCTCAGATCTCTTAGAATTTGGACAGCAATATGGATATGCCATTAGTACTCTCAAAGCATGGTTAATATAATACCTAAATAACACTTATCAGATATATAAAATTATAATTTTTTTATCTGAATGGATACAACAATAGCAGTCCCTGGGGGGAATATCTTTGTCATGTTTTCCAGGTTAGCATCACTTCTAGGTCATCCTATCACAGATATCTAAGGAAGTTCTGGAAACCTTCCTGGACTTTGTCCCACCTCTTTCTCAACCAGTTCCAGTAACTCCCTCAGTAGCACATGGTATAATAAGAGAAAACAAAAAAGTATGTGGCAAATTACTAAATTAATCATCTCACTATTCTTGTGAACAGTAAGATAACTGTTAGTGTGCTATATTTCCATCTGAGCTCTGTCTTTTAAGAGGAACATGCACATTAGTGCCTATCTCAATGTGAATAAAACAGACAATGTATAATTAGGAAACCAGAAGAGAAGTTAAAGAAAACAGAAGTAAAATATGCCATGAACAAATAAGAAGAATTATTATTTTCCCAATATTTCTAAAGCTGTTACATTCAAAGTGATTACTTATATTCAAAGTTGTGTTGCATAAGTGAGGTAGTGAAGGAAAACGGACAGAACCATTAGAGCCAGTTTGATGTGAATTCCAGCCTCTTCCATTTACCTCCTAAGATTAATCAATTTCAGCTTAGTTTAATTTCTAACTCTGTATATGGGTTTAATGACTACACCTTTCCTTAAAGGATTTCAGGATGATTAGCAAAAGAAGGATAAGATGCAACAATGTCTTCAAACTTATCTCATGTTTAGTTTATTTTAAGTTTAACTTTTCCCCTTTTATGACACTTTCTTTTACTCATTCACTTAAGAAATATTTTCAAACCTCCAATGTGACAAGCATTATACCAGACACCAGGGTTTGAATCATAAACAAGGGAGACCAAGGATCTGCCTCAGTGGAGCTAAGCTTTCAGCAAGGAAGACAGGCAACAGACAACTGTATATGCAACACAGCGCCATACACTGCTCATGTAATAACTGACAGGAGAAAAGTAAAACTCAGAAAAGGCCTTTGTGTGGGAAATATGCTATGTTACTTGGACAGGGTAGGGTTCTGAGGAGATGCCATTGGACAGAGTGAGACAGTGGAATACCTGTGAGAAGTTTCAAACTGGGAAACAGTGAGTGTATATACTCGAAGGTGGAAGCAGGTTTGCTGTGTGGAGCAACAAGAAAGAGGCCATTATGGCTGGAGCCAAGTCAGAAGGAACAGTGTGGTAACGGAAGCTTGCTAGGGGCAAGATCATTCAAGATTTCATGTCTAGTTGAACAGTTTGTGTGTTTTGTTTGTTTGTTTGAGTGGCCATGGGCTGGTGAAACCACTGTGTTATTTTGAGCTAGGAGGTGACATGATCTGATTAATGTTCTAAAACCTCAGGGTGTATATTTGGGTGTGGCCACAAAGATATCAAATTTGATATATTTTTACTTATTTCAGAATTAAATTAAGATAGAATGGAACAAATAAATATGGTGAGAAAAGCATAGAAAAATCATAATTTTAAAAACAAAACATGTAACTTGAGGATCCAAGTCCAGTTTAATTATTTTATTTTTCCTAGAACACACTAAACCTGAGCAATTCCCTTTGGCCTGGAAATGGATTTGACTGTTTTGGTTTTTTTTAACTCATAAGTGACCTTTTTTCAACTGTGAATAAATCAGATTTTCGCCTGTATACAGACTTTCCTCGAACAATCAACATCTCTCTGTAGGCAGACCATTCTTCCCACCCACCAAAGCAAAACTACAAACTGACAAATTCCACTGATTTCCACAACCAAAAGTTCATAAATAATTTTAACTCCAAACAATAACACCCCTTGCTTGAGGGTCCACAATCTATTTCTTTGGGTTAACACTTACTTCAAAATTGTAACCTGATAAAACATTCCCATAGCACCTACTCATACATTCTGCAAGCTCTTTTTCCTTGAGAAGAGTTGGCAAATCCATTACCCTACTTCATGGATCAAATGGACTAGATGATTCATTTTGGTTTCTGAAACTGCCTTGGGCCCTGCTCAGAGACCCAGTGTGCGGCTAGTAAACTAGTCCTGTTTCCATGGTACTCACAATGCAGAGATATGGGTGATATTCACCAATGTGAAAACTTCAAGATTTTTATATCCAGTTTCTCTCACATATTAGGTTGTTACTTTCATCCTTACGATTAGTAGCATTGATGAAAAATAGAAAAAAACATAAAACTAGATAAAAATGAGACAAAGAAAATCATACAAAAAATAAATAAAATTATAGCTTCAGAACATGAGCCCGGTTTATTTGTTTACTTTTTTATTCATTTTCTCTTCTCCCACCACATGATAAGCCTGGGAAATTTCATGTCTAAATAGATTGTCCATTCTCTTTTTGTAAATTTACAATTGATCATTTTTCAACTATGAACAGACTACATTTTGCACCTGTAAATGAATATTTTTCCACTCGATTAGACTAAGATTATAGGTTATCAGATTCCATAGATTTCCACCACTCACCACACCCAGACTCCCATTTCCCACCTGGAGGTGTCTCCCTTCCCTGAGGGCCTGGACTCCATTCTGTACTCCATACTAAATCTCCACCTAGTAAACATATCCCAAGTCTCTTATTGACATGTCCAAAAATTATTTTTTCACATGAGAGGCAAAAAAGAGGCAAGTTTATTCTACAAATCTGTGAGTTAGGTTTCTTTTTTAGCCTCAGAAACTTCTCAGTCTTAGCCTGATGAGGACATTATGGACAACACTTAATGGGAAATGAATAAGAAAACTAATGATTTTTTCATAACCATTGGAGAATATTTTATGAACCTAGCTGATCTACACTGAATCTCTTCAAAGAAGTAGAATTAAACCATGTGGGGATATAAAAGAAGTCTGCTATGGTCAGAACCAAGAGAATGCATGACATGGGGCATGGGGTTTTCTGTTATGCACAAGAAAGCGGACACCAAGACTTGGGGAAATGGAATCAATACCCATTTATTGAGTTTCTGTTATATTTAAAACTGCATGATAGGAAAAGCTATATAAATGATTGAAACACAGTTTCTAATCATAAAACATTTAAGCCTAGGAGAAGAGATACATACTCACATATAAAATATATGACAGCAAAGTAAGATATTAATTATTCTGGGGACACAGCAAAGAAAGAGATTTATTACCTCATCTGTTTCATTGCCCTTTTTACTTTTGGTCCCTTCCCTTGTACCTCAATAGAATGTGAACTACTTGAGGGCAGCATCATTCATTAATGAATATTTAAAGAGCTGTTAAATGCTGTAGGAGCTGAGGATATATCAGATAACATAAATTCATCATTGGAAATATGTTATTAATTGAGAACTTTCATCAACTTTTATTATTTCTCTTCCTATGTAGGATCTTGGGATTATATTGTTGTAATCAAATCAACTTTTATAGTCCTGGAAAGAATTGCTAGTTTCCCATGTAAATCATGGACAACACACTTATACCTCATTGCTTTTATGGTTATCATGAATTTTCCTTTCATTGGCCACTCTGAGCTCAGTGGCTTTGGGAAGATAAACTGTGCATACACAAGCATACCTTTAAACATTTAACTAGGGAACTCAGAGTCTATTGTTTTGTATCATATACCATTCTAAGGGTTAGGCATATGCTAAATAGCATATAAATAGCAAAACAAAGGGAATCTAAAAAATAAAACTACCATCAAGGTGCTTAAATTCCAGCAAGGGTTTTCAGCCAAATATGTAAAATAAATAGGTGAAATATACAATACATAGACAATAATATGATCGGAAGACAAAAGGAGAACACAGGATTAGGGTATAAGTGTCAGGGGTGTGTGTGTGTGTGTGTGTGTGTGTGTGTGTGTCTGTTTGTGTCTGTGTTGGTAAGATGATGTCTTTTTGAGTAAGAAATATTTGAGCAATGACTTGAGGAATGTAAAGGAATTATGGTGAAAAGTAATATATACAATACTTATAATAATGAAAAGTAATAATAAAATAATAAAAAGCAATATATACAAAACAATATATACTTACTTACAACATATGTAAGTAATATCTAAAGGAAGGAGAAGGTGATTTTACCAAAGGGAAAGCCAAATAAAATGGTTCTGAGACATTTATTTGATAATGTAATCCATGAATCAAAAAAGCAGAGTGTTTGATATTAAGTAGTGGAGTGAAGAGCAGTTAAGACTGTGCACTGAAAATAAACATGTGGTAAGCCTCTAAGGGCCCTTGAGTTTGTTACAAAGACTTAAAGTGAGTTGGGGAGACAGAAGAGCATTTTGAGTAGAAGAATGACACTAACTTGTGCATATTTTAGAGAATCACCTGACCTGTGTGCTGACAGTAGACACTGGATCTAACTAAGTGCAGAAACAGGGTGACAGCTGGGACACTGATGCAGGCATCCAGGAAAGAGTTGGTGGTACAGTGTAAGCTGGTAACACTGAAGATTAAAACAAATGGTCGTATTATTTTATTTATATGTTTTCAAAAAAGATACAACAGACTTATCTAGTTGAGGAGATATGAAGTGCTAAGGAAAAAAGAAAAAATCACGTATGAACAACTCTCAGTTACTTGGCCAGAATAACTGAAAGGATGTCACCACAATTAACCATGATGGGAAAACTGGAAGGAAGAGTTTGTTTGGGAGGAAATTTCAAAATTGTACTTGAATTATTTCACTATTGTCCTTATAATGCATAGGAAAACATATCTATACCTATATAATTTCCTACATATCTCTAGGAAGCCAAATAATATGCTTGTGAATTAAAAATAAATGTGTGTGAATGGATGAATATTACCAAAGGAATGAATTAGCATCTGGACAAGAATCTGTGTCTAGGCTGCACTGCAGTTATTTGGTGTCGACCCATCCACAGCACAAGCCACTGTGAGAGGATGCATCTGGGTCAGTTGAACTTAGCAGAAGTTTAGATGAAAAGAAGAGAATATAACCAAGTTCAGAAGAGACTGTTATGGCCAGCATATCAAATCAAGAGATGGTTAAAAATGGAGGACTGTTCCTTATATAAATATTGCAAGTATGAGTAGTGCAGTAAGAAGAACAATGTCAGGTAAATGAATGAGAGTGAATTAGAGTCCTTTAGAAGTGCTTGTGAACTTCAAAAGATACTTTGGATGTTCTATAGCAGCACTTTACTGGTTTCATGCCTATTTAACACAAATAAAATGGAGGAAAAATTCGAAGAAGGACAAAACCATATAACTGTTATTTATAAATGTCTTTATGAATAGATCCATGTGTTTCCACACTTAATCTATCTGTTGGAAGTAGAAGACCCTGTTAGTGAGGATTTGTAACTTGAATGTCATTTAGGATGTGTTTCACTGAGAAGAAAAAGTCTACCAAACTCAACTTGACCCTTCACAGACATTTTCAAACGTGATTCATGCTCACACAATGTTCAGAGAAGTTTCCGATTTTTTATTAGTGAGATATGTTGACCGGCAGTAAAAAACATATGACCTTAATATACAAAGAAAAAAAGCCATTCTTCCTGATCCAAGAGAATGTGGAAAGAACAGGCAGAGAGAAATGATTGTAATGAAGAGAAATGATTGTAATGAAACATGTCCATATCAGACTCTCCTTACCAGCTTTCAACACTGAAGGAAATAATATGTTAAATACAAGTAAGTAAATGCTAAGTGCAGAGATACTTTTAACATAATTGTGATAACAAGAGGAGCAGAAATGTGCTTCATTGTCAGCAGTGTTCTTCGCAGCGTAGTTGCAGAGTAGTCTAGTCAGGTTGGAAGCAGTTCTAAGTACGACCTCAACTGCTCTTCCATGTGTGACAGACAAGCTGAGATGAGAAGAGCTAATAAATCTCCACCTAGCGCTGACCTGGATCTTCGAAAGGTAACATTGGAACTAGGAAGATAGAGATAGGAAGTCTAGACAGAGGCATTATATGAAGAAAACATCAGAGTCTAGAGGATCCTAAAATACCAGAAGTGAGGCTTATTAATTTTTGGTTTTTCTCAGAATGAGATACACACACACACACACACACGCACACACACACACACACACACACACACACACACACACACAGACAGAGAGACAGAGACAAAGCTTTCTACTTTTATGCAAAGCTTGCTACTTCTCCAGGAAGTACGTAGTGCATTTAAAAAAAAAAATTAAATCTTTTTTCTATGTTCTGTTACACATCACCCTCACATTCAACATTGAGAGTTTGTATCAGAATATGACATGACTTGGTTCTCATTTTTCCCCCTTTCCCCCTGCCCTGCAACCCACCACCCCCTATACACATATTTCTTTCTTTTTTTCTCTATTATTTTTATATTCTTTTCTCCCTAGCTATTTACCCCTACATGCTCTTTCCTTTTAAATACTTTTCATTTCACAATATCAACTATACACACTACAACTCACTTACAACTTCATTTTCTCACACCAGAGAAAAGATACAATATTTACACATCTGTAACCTATTTGATTCACTTATGAAGATGTCCTCAAGGTACATCTTTTTGAGGATGAATGACTCAATCTTATCATTATTAATGGCAGAGTAATACTTCATTCTATAAAAGAGCTATATTTTTTATTGAAATCTTTATTGGTACATTACATATACACATCATGACTGCACTCCAAAATGGAAATTGTACCAGTATAAGACACAACTTAATTCTATTTTTTTCCCCAAAGCCCTACCCAACCTACCATCCCCCCATATACAAAGAATTTGTTTCCTTTCATTTTTGTTATAATCTCATTATTTTCCCCCCTTCACCCTAGTACACTTTGAGTATTTTCTATTTCATGACATATAACATACAGTTCTGCAACTCATTTACATCTTTATTTTCTCATATCAGAAAAAAGATTAGATATTTACCTATCTGTGACCTATTTATTTCACTTATGAGGATATACTCAAAGTATGTCCATTTAAGTATAAATGATTCAAACTTATCATTTTTTATGGCACAGTAATACTCCATTCTGTAGAAGAACCACAGCTTTTTTATCCAGTCTCCAGTAGATGAACATTTGGGTTGTTTCCAAGATGCAGCAATCACGAACTGAGCTGCTATAAACATGGGTGTACATATGTCACTGTGATATGAATCTTTTAATTCTTGTGTGTATATTCCTAGCAGAATGATGGCCGGGTCAAATGGGACCTCCAATCCTAGCTTTTTGAGGAACCTCCACACTGATCTCCACAGGGGCTGTATGAGTCTACAGTCCCACCAACAGTGGAGAAGGGTTCCTCCTTCTCCGTAGCCTAGCCAACATTTGTTGCTAATTCTCAAATGGCAGCCATTCTTTGTGGATTGAGATGAAATCTCAGTGTTGTTTTCATCTGCATTGCTCGAATGACTAATGATGTTGAGCATTTCTTCATATACTTCTTAGCTGCTCTTACTTCTTCCTCTGAAAAGTATCTGTTCATTTCAGAGGCCCATTTTTGAATTTGGTCTTTAAATTTGGGTAGGCTGATTTTTTTGAGCTCTTTATATATTTTAGACAGTAACCCTTTGTCTGTGGAACACCTGGTAAAGATTTTTTCCCACATTGTTGGTTACTTATTTGCTCTGTTGGTGGTTTCCTTTCCTGTGAAGAAGAGTTTTAAAAGAATGAGGTCCCATTTGCTGATTTCTTCTGCCAATTCCTGTGCTATAGAGGATTTGTTCAAGAAGTCATTCCCTAAGCCAATGTCTTCAAGAGTTTTACCTAACCTGCTTTGCACCAGGTTTAGAGTGTCTGTTTTAATATTTAGGTCTTATATCCACTTAGATTTTAGCTTGGTACACGGGTCTTTAAATTTGGGTGAAGAATTTAAAGTGCATTGTCTTCTACAACTTTGGGTATTTTCTTATTTGGTCAAGACAGAAAGTGTTCCTGATAATGGAGACATTTACCTTAATAGAAGTGTAGGCCCAATGTTTTTTTTTTTTTTTTTCTTATTGTCTAAAGCAAGCATGCCATGAGGTCACCAAATTCTTACCAAGTTTATCTGTTCCAGTACTGCTGCTAGAAATAAAAAAGGAAGAAAGGATGACAGCAGAACAAGTGTTTTAATTGTGACCAAGTGTTAAATGGTATATGTTTTTTTTTTTTTTTTTTTTTTTTTTTTTTTTTTTTTTTTTTTTTTTTTTTTTTTTTTTTTTTTTTTTTTTTTTTTTTTTTTTTTTTTTTTTTTTTTT
>PVIR01017247.1:0-35208 GCA_004026965.1 Petromus typicus
CTGAAAATGCTTTTTTAATTTCACTGGCCCATTTTAAGAAAAGAGATCAACTCAAAATGTGATAAATTTATGAACTGCTGCATTAATTTATTTTGTTCATCATATATAATATTAAATTTATGTATTTTGTATAAAATAAAACTTTCCAATATATGCTATAAATATCTAAATGCTAGAAAGTAAGAAATTATGAATTTAATCAGCTCCATATTTTTCTGATAAATATTACATAAAATATGGTACATCTACCAAATATTAATATCTTAGATCTCAGTAATATTGTGCCACATAAGATATTAAATTCTAGTTTGGAGTTACCTTGTTCTGTTTATCTGTCTTCTATTCTTGTGCTACTACTATAATATTTTAGTCATTTTGCATTCATGGTAACATTTTAGAGTAAGATAATTTCATCATTCTTTATTAGTAAATTTATTTTGGCTCTCTCTCTCTCTCATTGCTCAATTTTCAAAATTAAATGTGGAATTACTATGTGCCATTGTCTTCCACACAGCCCTGCACAATACAAAAATATGAAATTACATTGAGTCTTGAATAATTGGAATTTTGTGAACTCAGGTCCTAGGGACACAAGCTGTCTCTCTATTTTTTTTTCCAAATGTTGTTCAGCTGGGTGTGGGAATGAACACTTATAATCCCAGCCCTTGCGAGGCTGAGGCAGGAGGATCACCACAAGGTGTAGGCCAGTCTGGGATACAGAGTAAGTTCAGGGCAGCCTGAACTACATAACGAGATCCTATCTGTACTCCTTCCCAATATGTTGTACAGCTAACATATTTTTGTCTTTTTCCTTGCCGTGTGTTGTAATATGTTTCTTCCTAATTTTACTTCTTCACAGATTATTTACCTATTTATTGCTGGGAGAATAGCGGTATTTCTTAAGAAGATTTTCATAAACAAATATATTGAAGTTGTGGTAAAAGTCTTGTTTTTGTTTCTTCAGAAATTATGTGTTTATAGAACACTGCTATTGTGATTGCAAAGAAAAAGCATATGCATTTAACTGAGAAAGTCTGAAGATAATAAATTATCATAAATTGAAAGAAAATTTCAGATTTTAAATGATCAATTTATACAGAAAATGGGATACTTCATCTTTCATTGCATCATAGCAATGTTGATTATTTTTGACAATGTACAGTACAATAAAGAGAAAGTTGCTTTAGAACAATGATAGTTCTTACATTCATATATCTTAAAAATGAGGCTAAACACTTTAGAGTATTTATTGAAAGCTTGTAATCTCTTAAAAAAGAAAAATTTAACAGCAAGTTATAATTTTAAAAAATAACTTGAACATCAGTATACTTTCTATATTATATTTTTCTGCCATTGCTGTATATTTCAGAGGTTTTCAAAACATTTTTGTAGTTACTTTCCTTGCCATATAAAAATTGAAATAATTAAAAATATAATGAGGAAGAGGCTGGAGAATATGAATTATTACAGAACTTGAAGAACAATGTTTTATCTCCTACTGAATGCTGAAATTCTTAAAACTCTTTCTTTTGCAATAATTCCTCCCAAAATATCTGGCTGAGAGTATGTTTTCAGACCATCCCGTCTCTATATTAGCATCACCAGAAACAATTTCCAAGCTGTGGCACTGACATCTAAATTCCAAAACAATATCTTCCCCAAAGTTTTCCCCAAATGACAAATATTTCATACTCTAAGAGATGATTTAGAAAAGTAGATGTGATGTTTAAAGAGAAACAATTGGATATGAAATTAGTTCCTTACTTGTATGTTTTTCACGAGTAAATATTGAATATACAAAATTATGGATTTCCCTTTGTTATTCACGTTTTTTTTTTTTTGTTTGTTTGTTTGTTTGTTTTTGAGACAGGGTCTTGCTTTGTGGTTCAGGCTGGCCCTGAGCTCAGCCTCAAACTCACATCAGCAATCCTCCTGCTTCTGCCTCCCGAGTTCTGGGATTACAGGCGTAAGCCACCATGCCCACTGTGCTATGTGGTACTGGTTGCTACTGGGCATGAGTCTCCACACCCAGTATTGTTACGTGGTTACCGGGGATCAAACCCGGGCCTTGCGCTTGCAAGACAGGCGCCGGAACCACTGAGCTAAATCCCCAGCCCTGTCCTGTTATCTTTTCACCTAATCTCATCCCTGGTGGATTTTGTCATTTAGGAGAACAGAGCTGTCCTCCAGGCAGATAAACAACTGATCCCAATAGCTACATAACTTAAGAATATCTAGAAAAATAAAACACAGCAAAATTACTAAGATACTAAGCAAAACTAAGATCCATATCAGAAATGTGAAAGTCTGGCATTCATTAACTTGGAAAATAAATGTGCCAATACTTAGGAAAGTAATGTGCAGGAAACCCACTTACAGAAGGTCAGCCAACAGCTGCTTCTGCAGTCTTATGCTTAACGCTCTTAATTGAAATGGATTTAAAACTTAGAGAAGACAGAGTTCTCTGAGGTTGAGAATGTTGAGGAAGATAAACACATGTTTGTCCAACTGGCTTAGGGAAGTTAAGGTGGACCGGGTGTTAAGGTGGACTGGACGGTGGGATACGGAACTGTTAATGAGTGGTGAAAATGTACTGGGCTCCTCATGTGGAAGTCTCAGTGTTTTGGTCCCTAATTTATGGCAAGATTTCCTTTTCATTTTATTTATTTCAGGAAGTCTGTTCTTCCTCTGGGACTCTATAGGCCTGGAGAGGTGAACTGAATAGAAGTGGGCACAAAGATTGTTCTTCAGTGCAAGTTAGTGTCCTTTGATTGAATTACAGGAAGTGGACGTGAAAGCCCAGACAAGGCTGAGTCTTCGGGATGCTCTTATCTCCTTCTGTACTTCATGAACAAAAGCTGGTGTAGACAAAGCTCCTCCATTATATTTATAGCACAACTGACATGTAAAACTGGGGACACACACGCACACCACCACCACCACCACCACCACCTGAAAAATCCACATCTCAGGAGGGGTAAAACCAGTGTGTTTTCTGTTCTTCTTATCCTGTTTCTCTTTCAAGAAATGGTTTCAAGCATTACAACTTTTACCATTAAAATCACAAGATATCTGCTAATTGCTGTGAATACGTAAAAGGAATCCAAGAGAAAATATTTTCCTTTAGAAAGTGAATTAACTTAAGCAATAAAATTTCCTAGGAGTATAGTAGGGGGAAAAAGGCAGGCAAGGAAGAGTCATTCAGACACATGGTAGTCTCTAGTTACAGGGTTCCACTAGCTTAAAGTCTGTCTAGTCGATGAACACATTTAGCCCTATGAATGATAAATGGGTATGGTTTGTGGAGTGTCTTTAAGACACTTGAAAAGCACTGCCTCTGTAAGATGAATGAGATGAAATACAATCTCAAGGATTAGAAAGGAACTGGGAGGAAATATTCTTGCAAGATAAACATGATAAGGGTCAAACTCAGAATACAAACAATAAACACCATAAATTTATCCAGAGGACTGATGGCTACTCAATGCATCATGAGAAAATAATATTTTTATTTGATTTCTTTTTAATTGGAGGGATGCATGAAAAATCCAGTGGAGCAATACAGGATGGTGGAGGCAGACCCCTCCACCCCTGCAGTGTGCACAAACTTGGAGCTTGTTGGTGTGATACAACGGAGACCGGTGCAGTGTAGCTGGGAGTCTAGATTGCACCACCTGCCTTAGACAGTGGCTGATTATTTCCATCATTTTGAACACTATAAAAATAAGGGATGAATGAAAAAAATATTTCAAAGCTGGAAATGGAAAAGCAATCATTTCCAGATAGAAACTAAGACACAAAGCAAGTAGAGAGTGCACACAGATGGTGCTGATCTAAATTGGCTTTTTCAAAAGGTCCAATACTCCCTGCTAGTAGGAACAAGTTTGAAACAGACGCTAGGATCATACGTCTTAGGTTGTCAGTAGCACCTGGTCAGTCTCCAAGTCTCTATTTCCCCATGGCCTGTACTGACTGGAGCTACCCTGCACTGCCATCTCTGAGCTTTCCAAAATGATGGCAGTAAGCTAGGGGTTTTTTTTTTCTGTTAAACTTCTCAGTCAGCATTGGGTTTGTTTTTCTCTAGTTCATGCTGCACAACTGTAAGATCACATTAGAAAATGCTTTAAACTTGAACTTCAGAGATATTCATAAGTCTATGTCTATGAAGCATTTATCACCATGTGGAAGGCAATTTTGTGATAATAAAATAGGTATAATTCTTTAGAATACTCCAGGGCACTGAAAATGAGGTAGATTTTGGTTGGTGAAATTTTAAACTTGCTGTCAAATTACAGTTTTTCTTCCCTTTTTACAGTAACTTAATAGACATGAAGCAACAAAAACATAAAGTAAAATTTGAATGCATAATTTTAATTAAAATTAAAGCCAACTAAGGATCTAAATATTCCTTCTAATGAATCCTTTACTATTTCCTGAAATGTAAATTAGTTTGTACTGTATTTATTTAAAATTTTTATGCCACATTTTTCCTGCTCTCAGTAGAAACAGTAACAGGGTGGTTTTTTACAATTTTTCTTGTTAAAACTAAACAAAATGACTGTTGAACAAGATGAAGTTTGAAAAATATCCATTGTGCTCATTATCCATATCTATCTATCTATCATCTATCTATCTACATGTGTCTCTATATAAACGTGCCATATATATGTATATGCACATATATATATAAACACACTTAGATATACTTTATTTTCCTAATATTTTATTGTTTTACTGGAGAACTTTTAAATATAGCAGAGTTTAAAAATCAGAATCTATCAATTTTCTTTTCCTGAACAGCAGGGCTCGGATCATTAGTTCAGAGCCTCACCTGTTAAGGTCCTGTGCATAGGCCCATCTTCCATCTGATTAAGTCAAAAGTGGCTCACACTGTTCTCCAGGAGGTGGTCAGAGGGAACAGGACTCCAGAGGGGCAGGTTCTCAGAGTGACAGTCCCTGACCCAAATGGACTGTCCTCCAACCAAACCAGCTCCACACCAGCCTATTGTAAGGAGAAGTTCTACTCGTTTCTCATTACGTCTCATTACCTTTTCTGACATGTATATGACACAATCGCAAAGTGATACATGGAAAATTTCAAGTGTGTGGAAAGACACAATGTTAAAAACCTGAAAAATTAAAAGAAATCTGTAGAAAGGGAAGTTGCAGTGGGATCTGATTTTGGAATGTTACATCAGATGAAAAATATACAGAAAAGAACGTCAAATGTTTCCTTTTAGAAATCAAACATTGTCAGCCTACATTAAGAGAGAGTTTCCATGTGTTTTTGTTTGTTTTTTACTCAAAGAATGTTTTTTTTTTTAGAAATCCAAGTTAGCACAAATACTTCATATTCAATTTATATTAAATTAGTGATACTTGAATGACATTTATTCACTGCATTTGCATTTATGCAAAGGTGGAAATTCTAAACTTAAGCCTTAGAAAATTTAGTGTTTTATTAAACTACTGTGATTGTTTTATTTAGTGTTTTATTAAAATACTATAACTGAACTTCAAGTGAACATCATTGATTTTGCCATAATTTTAAATTAGTACATGAAAGTTTGATTTCTGCCTTATATTTTACCTTTATACTCTTTTGAGGTATCAATCTGAATTAACTTATTTTCAGGAAGTTAAAAAATAGCTGATTTGTTAGTGTCAAAACATGGTTCCTCGGCTGGGCATTTAGTTCAGTGGTTCCAGTGCCTGTCTTGCAAGCGCATGGACACAGGTTCGATACCCAGTTAACCACATACAATACTGGGCATGGAGACTCACCCCAGCAGCAACCAGTACCACATACCACAGTGCCGGGCGTGGTGGCTCACGCCTGTAATCCCAGCACTCGGGAGGCAGAGGCAGGAGGATTGCTGTGATGTGAGTTTGAGGCTGAGCTCAGGGCCAGCCTGAACCATAAAAGCAAGACACTGTCTAAAACAAACAAACAAACAAAACCCCGATAAAACAAAACAAAACAACAACAACAAAAAACTATGGTTCCTCTCTAAACAGAGAAGCATGTCCTCAAAAAGTTAATTAGACTTTAAAGTCACAGAGCAAAGAGATGACAGGCGTGGAGTGCAATTACAGAATTTCAGAGCCCAGACTCTGAACCACTTTGTGTGTGTGTGTGTGTGTGTGTGTGTGTGTGTGTGTGTGTGATTTGTACGTATGCTGTGTCTGTGTACTTTCTGATTTTACATCAAATTCCCTATGTTTAATTTATATTCCTGTATATGCCCCTGTTGTTCAGGTTTCATTATGTAACAGGGTCATGGTTTTTTGAGTTTAAATATTTTATTATAGTTCAATTTTTGCTGTCAATTTAGATGTAATTAAAAAGAAATAATGCATAAAAGACTTTCAATACTCTTAAAAGGGTTCCTTTCAGAAATCTCAAATGGATATTGCATAATATTCCAGTATTTTGTAATTCATTAAAAAACTGAAATTATTTCTTTTTAAAATCTCAATTATATGTCTTGTATTCTCTTAAGTATGGAATATCTCCATTCTATAGAGACATATTTGATTCCTTCAAGTGAACACAAATGACATTAAAATAGATACAATGGATAAAACCTATAATTAAGCTGAATAATAAAATGATTCTTTCCCTGGAAGTTCTTTCATAATGATTTGTTTAGTTTCCTTCTTTAATGCCAAAAAGCATTTGAAAACTCTGTAAAGTGACTCTAAAATCATTCATCTTTGGCTGATGCATTATAAACAATGAGCATACTAGTTAAAGAAAAAATCCTGTGTAGTCTTCTCTTGTAAATTCAATGATCACAATTCTTAAATGTGAAAAAAAAAATCTACTAAAAGGCCTTGATGCTTTGATTTTACTTTAAAGTCTTACATAAATTATGTAATTGAACATTTGTGTAGTAATGTGACCCTCAAACTCCTTGATGGCCTCAGAACTCTGGAACATTCTACATGTACGAATAGGTCCTTCAGACCGAAACCAATGTTCATTTCTCACCTTTTTTGGGCTCATCTGAAGGATCTGGCATTACTTGCCTTTCTGTCACCCTTTAAACTCTCCTTTTTGTAGTTTTTTAGACATTGCACCTTGACTTTCCTTTTATAACACAGACTAATTTCTCAATATCCTTGACTTCAAGTTACTGAGATGTCCCTTTTCTCAAAACATGGACCTTCTCTCATTCTATATTCATAGATTAAGTAAAATTTGGACTTTGAAAATTACTCATAGCTAATTATTTCCAAATTTTATCTCCACATCTACCTTCCCCAAAATTCAAGTTATTGTCTGGGTCTATGTGACACTACTGACATGTTTCACTGCCATTCATTCAGAAAATTATGCAAAGCCACTGTTTGGAAAATGAGTGGCCAGTGAGATCCAAGGCTACTTTGTCTGAAAAGATGGGAAAATACCAATAACTCTGAAATAAGAGGCTGCTCTGGAGTTTTTAACCATGTAATATAGACTTTTAAAGAAATGATAATAATAAATAATGATAATTGTCTTTCTTATTAATTTCAATCCTACTATCTATGAATGAGAATTCTTGACAAACAACATTTCATTTGTTTCTATTTTGAATTTGTACTTTATCAGTTACAATAACACAATATCATCAATTACTTGTGGTTAATGTATTTCCAGTCACAATCGATAGCATTCATTAATATTAGCTAAATTTTGCTAAGCTCCTTATGTGCACTTACATTTTCCATTGGGAAAATGGAGACTTACACCTGAAAACTAGTAACTTCCCCAGTGTAGTTATAGTCAGTCACAGGGCTTTCAGACTATGTTCTTAGTTGTGTCTGACTTTAAAACTCTGACTTGAAATCATTATGGAGAGTGAGACAGACAGAGAGAGAGAGCGAGAGAGAGAGAGAGAGAGAGAGAGAGAGAGAGAGCCTGCCTAGCACTTTTGAATCCTAAATGCTAAGATTTAGACCAGGTGAGAATAATAGAGACCAATATTCCATTACCAATTAATCTTGGTTACTGACTAAGCATATTTACCCTTCCTGCATTAACTCTCCATTCCTATACAACTCTGCTACACATTTTAGTAATGATTTCCCTCAAATGCATGCAGTAATTTCAGAATTGTTCAGGGTACCAGAGTCTAAGGATGTACAAGGGCCTTGCATAAAATGTCATAATATTTTCATTTTATCTTCACATCCTCCTATATACTTTCCTCATTTGATTATGTCCTATAGCTATTGTACTATGTTTTTTTAATTGAAATCTTTATTGATACATTATATATACACATCATGATTGAACTCAACAATGAGAATTTGTACCAGTATATGACATAACTTAATTCTCATTTTTCCCATATCCCCACCCACCCTCACACCCCACTCCTATATACATGTACTATGGTTTTTAAGGAATAATGACAGAGGAAAAATTTGGTGCATATGCAGTACATATTAGATTTTTCACAGTATCACTGATCTGCAGTTGGAAACTGGAAATACAGAGGGTCTACTGAGCCTTTGTTGAGGAAATATTCAACACTAAGAACAGGAAATATGTGTTCTTTTCTCTTTTGTGCTAATTACTTATATGACCTTGGACTGCCACTTACTGCTCAGAGCTTTCCGATCCATGTCAATGTGTACAAATACCAGCTTGCTCTATTCCGACTTAGTTTTGAATGCAACTATACTTTGATAATATATAAAGATTAGCATTTTATTTTTTTAGTATCGATACAGAAATATTTTGTTCTTCACTTCCTATTTTCTTAAAGCACTCCCTGATAGTCTTCTACAGATTCAGTTTCAGACAGCAAGAGAAACAAATCAAGCATCGCTTACAGGCGGATTCATGACTTCAGTGGAGTGGGCAGGAAACTCAGAGGAACACCAATGACAAGTTTGTTCTTGGAACACTGCCATGGGCAAAGGGTTGACATTAACCACAAGTTTGTCTTACTTGGAAATCTATGATGTTGGCTCTGTCTACCTGAATTGGACATTCGGATGTACAGGGTAAAATAGGTCTTCGGGGCAAATGTGTGATCTCTGCAGTACAGTGAAAACATGATGTCATTTTAAAAATGTTTCTTTCTTTGTTCAGGTTCCATACACACCAAATCTAACTGATCTTGTCAAATGTTTTTCATCTATACTTCAGTTCTTCTTACAAAGAAAAGAAAGAGAATGTATTATAGATGTGTACCAGCATATCGAAAACAAGTTGATAATTTAAATGTGTAAAAAGTTGATTTAAGACATAGTGAGAATGAAAATATTAGTTTTTGTTTAGTAGATTTATGTCTAATTAGCTAACCAATGGGGGGGGTAATGCTAATACTCTCAGATAAGTGCAGTAAATGTTATTTAACAGCATGGGATCCCAATACCACTGAAGCAACCTCTAGGTGTTATTTCATCAAAGTCCACAAAAGCTTCCCAGAGTGGCAGCTCTGAATTATTTATAATCAGCTAATCATGTACCTGATGGGTACGAAACACTCTTCAAAATGGTCTCTATTGATAGTCTCTTTGTCTCCATGTTGTGATGATAAATGTCTCTTCTAATTCTGTAAAACTCATGGCGAGGATATTTAGAGATTTCATAAGAAAACAATGCAGGGAAGTTCAGCTCCTGTTTAATCCCTACTTAAATAAAATTAGACCTCATAATTATGTTAATTTTTACACATAGTCCATGGTATGTTTGCTTGTCAAACATCCATGACAATTTGTTTGGCTTTTGTCTGATTTGAATTTTATTTTTTAACTTTGAATGCACTGTGGAAGAATGACAGGCAGAAGTATACGTTCATATCACACAGTCCTGACTGTTTAGTCTTCCAGTGGAAGTCTTGAGTGCTCTGTTGGAAGAGCACTGCTCTCATTTCTGTGCACTGTAGCTGCAGCACATCCACACAATCCTGACCCATGCAGCAGAATCAGAAATCAGCTCTTGACTGACCTGCATATTGCCCACCAGAAATAGAATGGTGTCAAGCTAATCATTTCAACTGAGAAAACGCAATTTCTACATACACGCCATGTGATCCAACTATGCACTGATAGTTTACATAAGGAATTATTACAGAAAAAGACACTTGTCATTATCCCCTCAAAACACTTCCGCTCACTTCCAGTGCACCCAGCCTCTCTTTCTTGCCACCTTCTATCTCCACTTTGGAGGTCCACTTAAGTGACTGCCTAAAGGTACAATAAAGAATACAGTAAATGCTGTTGCTAAGAGCCACACACCCAAAAGATAGTCTCATAAAAATGTCTCAGTGTCTACTCATCCACCTACATTCAACAGCTACACTGCAACTTCTAGCTCTTTCTCAGCCTGAAAGGTAAGCGTGTTCAATCACACCAGCGGCAGCCATGATGGCACAGTTGAAGGCATTCATGCAAGGGGACTTATAGAAATGCCTCTGAATGCAAGAAAAATGGGGGTAGGAATGTGTTTGAAGTGTGTGTATGTGGTGTGTATGTGTGTGTGTGTGTGTGTGTATGTGCACGTGGGCACGCGCGCGTGTACGCACGCGCATGTTTGAGGGTCATCGTGGAAGATTAGCAGCATTGTGCCTTTTACTGCATTATTTTTAAAAATTTAAGATTCACTTTTTTATCATCTCTATAAATACACTTTCCCACTCACAAATGTGCACCTGAACACACTCTAGACTTGTGAAGATTCACGTGGCATTACATTTTCTAGGCATCACTGGAATCAGACATAAAATCTAGTCTACATTATTATTGAAAGACATCCAGCCTAGTGCTTTGGTCTTGGACCCTAGAGAGCTGATAATTCTAGTGATCTTTGCAAGCACATTGTGCTTCTCCATTTCACACGCTCACTGTTTTCTAATTATTAGCCTCAAGGTCACGCCAGTCCTAAAAAGCCTAATAGGCCTCTGGACACCCCATTGGTTTTTTGTTGTTTTTTCATCTTGGATGTGGGCTGGCATTGACTATCTCTTCTACTTCATACTACAAGAAACATCTGTCTTAGAATCATTCACTTAAAAAGTTGAACACTTGACTATGAGGCAGATGAACATAGTGATGTGAAAGTCTTGAGCTGTTTTCTGCTGGACAGAAATGGTTATGCCCATGGGACTAGGGCCTGGGAACTGAGAATTTGAAAGTTATATTGCTTTACTTGTTGTTTCTGTAAAAACAGAGAGGAGTTGCTTCTAAAGCAGTAAATAATGAAACTCAATATAAAGTGAATTCTTTAGCCTGTGATTTGGATGGGGGAAAAGATTAAACATTTTTATTACTACAGACATTTCTTTATTAAGATTTAAATTGATGCTTTTTTTTTATCATTTCATTGCAACCATCCAAGTGAGCCGTTACAAGTTTTCTGTAACATTTGATAGTAAATATTAGGAGTGTAACATACTTTCTTTTTTTTCTTCCCTCCTTTCTCTCCCTCACTTTTTCTTCTTCTTTCTCCCCCTCTCTCCATTTCTTTTGCTCCTCCCTTACTTTTAAAGTTCTAGGGATTAAATTAGGCTGGGTTCAGACCTGTGATGCAACTATCTCAGTCTATCAGAGAGACTGAACTGGTGCTTTAAAGGACAGAATTTAACATGATTTCTCAGCTTCATTAAGTACTAACAGGTCTCTTTTTGTCTCCTTCCTTCAGTACACACACACACACACCTCTCACTTGACCTTCAATATTTCTTTAATCTCCTATGCTTGACAACCCCAAAGCCCATTCATTTTGATGATGTTTCCTGTAGTTTGAGGTAGGAAGAGATAGCCACTGCCAGCCCACATCCAAGATGAAAAAACAACAACAACAAAAACCAATGGGCTGTCCAGAGGCTTATTAAGCTTTTTTAGGACTGATGTGACCTTGAGGCTAATAATTAATAAACAATGAGGTTGTGAAATGGAGAAGCACAATGAACATGCAAGCAAAGATCAGAACAATTATCAACTGTCTGGGTCCCAGACCAGAGCACTGGGCTGGATGTCTTTCAGTTCTTAAGAATTCTTAAGATAGAGAAAGAACCCCATAATTCAAGAAGACTGGAGATCTTTAGGAGTTAATTTGTGAGTGAGGTTGCAGGGTATTATATTTCATTGTCAGACAGAAATACCACTACATAGTATAAGGGTTGTGTGTGTGTTGAGGAGATGATTCTGGGAAATCAAAACTTTTGAATGCTTTAAAAATCTTTTCCTCAAGGAGCAGATACAGCAGGTATAAGCAAATGGCTCTTACTCCGGAAATGTCAGTCTCTTCCTGTGAGACTCCAAATGGCCAGGTTCCATGACTTCTGAGGCTGCTGCTTCTTGACATTGCTTGAATCCTTCATACTCATGAGCATGCTCATGAACACACAGCATCTTGTCCCTGGTGGCTCTGGGGCCAGCTCTTGTTCCCTGCCAGATTGGCATGACTGATCACAACAGCTACTTCAGTGTCACAACTGCTACAAGGGTTTTGATGGGGCTGTAGAAAAACACAGCCTGTGAAGACTTCAATATTTCTTGTGCCACCATTTCTCTCCCTCCCTCACACAGTCTGAGCTCAAGCCTTCTGACCTACTTTCAAATGCCTGAATTCTCTTTATCTTCCCAGTTTCAAGGCTTGTCTGTCTTCTAAGACAGACATACCTTTCTACTGCCTCCTGGACTGCAAAGCCTTTCTCCTTCTTTGGCTTGTAGCAGAGTAAAGGCGATTTTCAGGAGAAGGACTATAAGCGTCTTATATTGTCAGTCTGCACTGACCACATAGAAGGTGCTTACCATTTTAATTCATTTTTCCATATCTTTAAGGCCTTCTTTCTGTTGTATAAATAGAACAACATGAAATATAATAATTATGATGATCATTACATCATAATGGGGACTTGGATAAGCAGGTGGTCATATTTTTTGGAATGTGGAAAGCACCTCATTTTGATATTTTTATATCCTACAGTTTAAAATGTTCACTGGCCCTTTGGACATAAAGGTGCACTTGTAGGCTACTTTCATGTGATTGGATCAAGAGCAGTGAACAGGTGTGAGATTTCCCCAAATCCAGTTTAGCTGGAATTCCTCTGTTTTTCTGTGGCTTAAAAAGTGTAAAGGCCATGGGATTTCCTCAGAGGAATCATAATATCAATTAGCTGGCATTCTCAAGGTGGTCTTTTCCTTTTACAGAAATATGTGGATAATTAAAGACTTTTCTCAATTCTAGTGGCCTTGTTCCACAAGTCACCAAAGTGAAATAGTAACTCAGTGCTTCATGGCCACGTATGGTATAGAAATGGCTCTGAATCCTGTACACTTTCAGTTTCATTCATCATCCTTTTTCCTTGGATTTGTGTCAAACTGAGTGTAAAGAAAATCCTCAAAAATTCCTAAATAGCACAGTTATCTTCAAGAATGACTCACTTCCCTGTGTTTATTGAAAGTATGTCAATATTTTACAGGGATCTGGTTTTTGAAGAAAGTGAAAAGGCATCAAGCTTTTAGAGAACAACAAGTTCCTAAAATCCCTGCAGAAAAATAAAGTGGCATGTTACCTACAAGTGTTTTTGCATATTTATTTTTAATTGAACATATCTGATAGTACATAATTTAAGCTACTTGCAGGTTCTGTCTTAATCCTCCATGCTTTGAGCTGAGCTAAGTAGACTTTGTAGGATTCGTTGTTCATGGTATGAGGCAAATTAACTCTTGCAGTGTTCTAGGGTGCCAATTAATGCCCCAGAGGAGGGAGATGACTAAACGGGACCCCACTGTTCTAGAAGACTGGCTTTGCCTCAGACGCTCTGGAGCTGTCTGGCTGAGACCAGATTACTTAACATTTCTCTGTGGGATGGGATCCTTTCTTAATTAGGGCATTAGATTCCACCTGATCAGCAAGCCACAGCATCATAATTGAAAGAGAGACTATAGACATGATTAGGTAATCAGAAGGTATAAATCCCTATAGAGAAAATTCAAAAGACAGTAAAGAAACATAAAGTCATGGTACAGTGTATGAAGTAGTATGTCTGAGTTAGCACTGTGGAAGCAGAAGTGAGAATCATGGATTTTAATTTGACCATGAAATCAGAATCTTATCTGATAGTGTTTAGAAGAATAGGCTTCATGTGCTACTTCACAACTGGTCCTGCCTTGACATTTCCTTGTCCAGAGATAAATGCTGTGTACAGAAATGCAGGGAACTTTTGCTCTCACAGCCTTCTTTCACATGGATTATTGTGCAGAATGAATATTCTTACTGTAGTTTCATCAATCTAATTTGGGCAGCAGCAGTGCTAAATCCCCCCTGCCTATTATTTTGTAACAAAATGTGAGTATACATTAAAAAGTGTCCATTTCTGTGGCATTAGATACTTGATATTGTTAGGCTTTGCTGCTATTTCTTGAGCTCCATTTACCTATCAGCCCAGGTCTGCTTTAAATTACAAATAATTCTCTTGTAACGTATATTGATTCTATTTGTTACATGTGTTAGGCCTTATGCTTTTGTGTGGTATTTTTTGATGAATTTAACCACATAGAAGTTTTGCACCACGTAGTGGTAAAATACCTTTTGATACCTTCATTTTCTCATGATTGCGTAGATACTTTTGAGAGTCTACTAAACGTGAGACAGGATTATACAATGAAGACAGGATCCTTCCCTTTTTGCACTTTATGTTCTAACAGAGAAAAGCAAAAGTCACATCATTAGTTATTAAATTGTGATGATGGCTGAAAGTGACTGAGGGGAGAGAACACAGGGAGGAACTATATGGCTGATACCTTTAATAATGAACATGTTCTTAGTTTTATTTCAATTGTCTTTTCATACAGAAACCTGTAGAATCTGACACAAGAGACAAGTAGTAGACTGATAATAGATAAGTAGATCCATATGCAGATAGATGAATGGCTGTAGGTATACAGGTACACAGATACAGGTGAATAGATGTAGGAATGTGGAGATGGATGGATGGATGGATTAAGTAGATATTTGCATATGGTGGTCATGTACATACATCAACAATGACAGTAATGTGTATTATTCCAGACCAGTGGCACCGTGCTTGTCTTGGTGGGCTGCTTCTGTCACTGAAAGCTCTAAGAGTTGACCATCACTTTTCTAAACATTTTTTTAACTTAATCTCATAACATAATCAGAATTGAAAGTGGAGAGCTTTTTCTTAAAGTCATTTTAGCCATAATATCAAACTTAATTTCCTTCAGAGAACTAAATTCATTGATATTTTTACAATCTACCTCTGAAAATATTTTCATGATCCCATATTTCAACAAGTTCTTACAAATTGCACATCTATGAATGGCAGGGCATTTGCTCTGAATCCAGAGGAAAGAAATCTTGTATCATATTGTTGTCTCTACAATAATAAAAGGAAACAAACTTAAAAATACCATTAAAACCTCAAAGAAAATTCCTTTACATAAGGAATTTTTGACATCAGATGATGAGTTTGAGAAGACTAAAGGGATCATGGATGCAGAAGTATGCTCCAAATGGGCCTTTCATGTGTATTTATGTATTCAGTTTGTCCAGTTGTCATGGGTCCCAGCTGTCCTGGAGATAACGACCATCTCTAATTTATAGGCAGAGACTGGAGTCCACCCTGTTCTTCATTCTTGTCATGGATTGAGTGTAAGAATTATGAAAGACAGTTCTAGTCAAGAGTCAGCCTTTGTCATTTTTTTTTTTTTTTTTTTTTTTTTAGGTTTTTTTGGAGACAGGGTCTCGCTTTGTGGTTCAGGCTGGCCCTGAGCTCAGCCTCAAACTCACATCACAGCAACCCTCCTGCCTCTGCCTCCTGAGTGCTGGGATTACAGGAGTGAGCCACCACACCCAGCACTGTGGTATGTGGTACTGATTGCTGTGGGGTGTGAGTCTTCACACCCAGTATTGTTATGTGGTTACCAGGGATCCACTCAGGCCCTTGTGCTTGCAAGACAGGCGCAGGAACCACTGAGCTATATCCCTGGCCCAAGAGTCAGCCTTTTTCTAAGAAAGAAGTTTCCCTTCATGGTATCTGGAGTTTGTTCCTTGGAGCTACTTTGGGGAATGTGACACAACTCGGGAATCTCAGTCTGCTTTTCCAGAGCTCTGAACAAATAATGTAAGGAAACTGGGCATCGTTTCTCCAATTGTATCTTCTTTTAAAATGCTACAGTTAATTTGAAAACAGATAGTATATAAGAATAGCTGCTTTAGGAACTGCCAGTTAAATTTTAGGATCATGTGAAATCCAGAGAAATGAGTAGTTTATTCCGATATCTGCAACATTTTTGAGAGGAGTATGTGATTTCCTTCTTTAATCCAAGTAGTTAATATACAACGACTAAGACTCTTAGATGCATACGTTTGTGGGAAATTCTATGTGCTGCATACTTTGTATGAATTATCTAATTAAATCTTCATAAGAGTGCTATCGAGTAATTAGTGTTGAACCTGTTTAGGTTAAATAACCTACTCCCTTAATTTGTTAGTGACAGAACCAATTCAGTTGCACATTACATCGTGTGCCTGTATTAGTTAGAAGAAGAAAAGAGAAACAAATATATGGCATCCTTTGGTGTACTGATATATCAAAAAGCAATTTCCTTAATGTAAGAGTTCAAAAGGCTTTACTTGATACTTACCATAGATGAAGCTATGTATTACGGAAAAGAGAGAAATAGAAAAAGAGATTTTTAACTGTGAAAAGCTTGTGATCTAGTCCCAAAGATAAAGCAAGTGCATACATTCAGAATAGAACTATTTCTATCAATAGAAGATCATTGTTTGACAAATTTCTGTCGGAGATTTTATTTTATTTCATCAACATTTTTCATGACTAAGCTATGCAGTCCATTCAGTCCATTATATACACAACTCAATTTCTTTTCTTTCCCTTTAATACAGAAGTCCACTAAAATTTTAAAATAATAGCTGGTCCATCTTTGCCTTGAGTATGAGTAGAATTTTATAAATAATACATATGAATATAAAGATGATGATTTGAAATAAAATGAAATTTTCATAAATGTGTGAAAGAATGCAATCTTTTTAAGGAAGCAGACCTTTGAAAGGAAGCAGAATAAGGTCTCACTGGTCCGGTTCTCCCCTCCCACTTTACCCATCACCCATCGCACACTGGACCTACTGATTCTTTGCATCTTCCCCTGCATTATATCTCAGGAACATACATACACACACACACACACACACACACACACACACACACACACACACACCACTTTCTCATCTTATCATTTTCAGTGTACGTGATGACTGTGTTCATCATTGGGATTTTCTTCCTGTCCACGATATATCTTGACACTCACTTTTCCTCATTCCTCTCCCTCCCTTCCACTCCCGCCCCTCCTTACTCACAAAATCATTGTTTCCATTTTTCTTTCTTCTCTCATTTTTTCTTCCCCCTTATTTCCCTCATCTTTTGGATGATGGCCAAATCATAGTGATTTTCTTCACAGGTAAAGAGTTTTTCTTGCTACTTATAGTTGTTGCTTTGATCAAAAAGAGTTGAAGGGGGAAAATGTTGAGATTATAACAAAAAAGTAAGGAAACAAATTTTATGTATATGGGGGGGTGGTAGGGTGGATAGGGCTATGGAAAAAAATGAGAATTAAGTTGTGTCTTATACTGGTACAAATCCCCATTATGGAGTGCAATCATGATGTGTATATTTAATGTACCAATAAAGATTTTTAAAAAAAGTTGAGGCACAACAATACTGGGTGTGGAGACTCACATCCACAAGCAATCAGTACCACCAACCACAATGCTGGGCGTGGTGGCTCACGCCTGCAATCCCAGCACTCAGGAGGCAGAGGCAGGAGGACTGCTGTGAGTTTGAGGCTGAGCTCAGGGCCAGTGTGAACTACAAAAGCAAGACGCTGTTTGAAAAAAAAGAAAAGAAAAGAAAAAAAAGAAAAGAAAAGAAAGGAAAGGAAAAGAAAAGAAAAGAAAAGAAAGAAAAGAAAAGAAAAGAAAAGAAAAGAAAAGAAAAGAAAAGAAAGGAAAAGAAAAGAAAAGTCAGTGTCGATTAGAGCCTTTGGAGCTGTAGGAGTCTCCTATTGCACAGGTTCCAGATGCCTCTGCCTTTCAGTCTGACTCTCATCCTACAGACTCTTCGGTTTTTGTGAACAAATTCTTCTCCTATCCCTGCTTTGTCAGCCTGTACAGCTCTGCATTTATTTGGATCAAGAATTGCTATACTCGAAGTAAAGGTCAGGGAGTGTGATAGCAGAGCCTGTGCTGCTCCATTCTCTGGTGCCGACCAATAGTACCCAGAGATGGTTACTTGATGGAACTGTCTTCCTTCCACATTTCTAGATATTATAAATTGTGTCTTTACATCAGGCTATTCATTCCAAAAGCCTCCACTCTAATACACTATTCCCCTGTGAAAGAAAGTTTAGTTTATATAAATGACTTTGCAATTTCTGCAAATTATCTCCTTCTAATGTGAGGATATTGTTGAATGTATTACACACCATCTATTCCAACTGAACAATTTAGTATCACAAATAATTGTGCTCCTTTGTATAAACAGTCACAGCTTTATCACATTAGAGGGCTGTTTACATTACACTATTTGCGAATATATGGACTTCACGGAATACATTTTCATCAGTCAGTCTCAATCGTAGCTGTGCTAAGTGTCTCCATTAAAAATTTCCTTTCATATCATTTCCCTTTTCCTGTGTTATTTTCAGTGTGTGTGTGTGTGTGTGTGTGTGTGTGTGTGTGCGCGCGCACATGTGTGTGTGTCTCAATGGCTAAAGGTGGTAGATTCATTTATCAAACAGTCAGTAAAATGTGCAGCAACCATAAGAACAATACAAAATGTAATGCCTCTGCCTTTGGCCAGTAAACCCTAGTTCTTCTCCCAAAAGGAGATTAAAATGATGTTTACACTCTCTTTGATGGACAGATAGCATTTTCTAGTGTTGTGCTCATTAGCTATGGTTTCAAGAAATAAGATTCATGCATTTTACACATCTGTAGGTGGCACACTAAAAATAAAGATTGATGATATGAATGTTGTATGTTGAGAGATGATGTAGAAGGTTATCCCAATAATTAATATGAATTTGTATTTTCATCTAAAATATTTAAAAATACATGTTCTACACTTTCACAGCAAAAGTTTAAAATAGATAGCCATCCAAGTGCTCAAAGCTAGCAGTTATATTTGAATTAATATTTATCCTTACATGTGTGCAGAATGAAGCCTCAGAGACAGACTTAAATGGACCTGCATTTGTCAGTCCATAACCCACACTTTACTCTTTTTCTATTATTGTGTTGGATGATGGCTATCTTTAAAACATTTTAAAATATGTTTATTATTGTGGAAAGTAAGGTTTTTGTAATATATTTTCCACAAATTATTGTTATATTTAACTTTATTTATAGTATTTGGCATCCATAATTGTTAATATTTATTCTTTTCATCAAGTAATTCTAGTATTTGGATTTGGGTCCATATTTTGAAAGTTTAGCTTAAACAAAGACATTTTGTATATTTATTTATTGTTAAGTATAAATAATTTCTAAATCTAAATGAAGGAGTAAAGTGTAAACTTTACCTTTTTCCCCTATATACCTCATTTTATCTCAATGATATTGTATCTTTATCATCATTTTTCATTAAATAAATATACATGAGTTTTAGCATATTTGTGCTCTCTGTATATTTTGTATTATCCATTGGTCTCTTCAGAAACCGGCACCTAAATCTGACTTAAAGTTAAAACATATGTGGCAGAGGTAACAACTATTCATTAATATTATTTTCCTGCTTAATTTTTGAATGTTACCTTTTCCATGTTACATTTGATATCACTGTGCCTAATTACAAACCAAAAACAAAAAGCACAAAGTCAAACAAAAAAACTCGGTAATATTTATATGGGAAATATATACAGAGAGAATAATTTAGTGGTGGCAAAATCTTTACATTATTGAATTTAATCAAAATGAATGAAAGTTCATTTTCATGCCTTCTTATGTTTCTCAGTGAATTTTGAGATATTTTTCTGTAGGTCTAGCAACTGTTTAATTAATTTGGAAACATTCAAATTGAACTATATTGTAAGTGGTACTTTGCTTGATCTTGTTTCAGTTCTCCGTGTTATTTGCTTATGATGTTTAATAACTTCAAATTTTATTTACCTAAAGCATCCAGGGTGAAATTGCTCATAAGTTATAGTAATGATTTCCCAACTTCTCTCAGGTTTTCTAAGTAGCCAATCATATTGTAATTATCATTATGATTTTGTATTTTGGCCTCAATTATTTTCTGGTGTACATTTTCTGTGCAGTCCATTTCCCTGCTGTCACTCTTTCTAACCTAACTAAAATGATAAATAAGGGTGGTGATAATAGCTTATTTGAAAACAAATATTAAAACAGAGCTCTGTATGTATATTTCCAGTTATGTACTCATTTTTACCACATGTTAGATTTTTAAAAATATTATTGAATGCTCTTATTAATTAATACATAGATTTTGGAATAAATTTTTTCTATATGTGAAAGATTACGATACTTCACTTCTTAATTAAGCTGTCAGAGAAGAGTGAAGACAATTTTAAAGATGAACTATATTTACAGTGACAGTGGAAAAGAAGCAAACTAGGAACTAGATATAGGATAGTAATAGATGGTGAAATTCATCTTCATTAAGAATTACTTTGAAAAGGTCATTCCCAGTGTTCTTAGGATGCATTTGTACATTGACTGTATTTTTATTTCAATTGAATGATAGAATAGAAGCCACCTAAAATGATACATTAAAGAGTTTCCTAGATTCCTAATTTTCAACAGTCTTGGTATACCATTTTGATCTCTCCAAATAATCCCTTGAAATAAAAGGGATAATAGGAACCTGACACATAGGTGCTATGTTTTTAATTCTCTCTCTCTCTCTCTCTCTCTCTCTCTCTCTCTCTCTCTTTTTCCTCACTCTCTCTCTCTCTCTCTCTCTGTCTCTCTCTTTGAGGTAGGATTTCATGATGTGATCCAGGTATCCTAGAGCTCACTCTAGATCAATCCCAGGCTGGTCTTCACCTTGTGAATCCTCCATACCCCCCTGGGATTCCCTCTCCCCCCTTAGTTCCAGCCTGTACAAAGTTGTAACTCCAAATGAAGACTGGTTGTATAAAAGCTGGTGACTTAGCATTGTGGGAGTTCAATTTAGAATCCCCTGAATAAAGATAAAGGTCCTTTGAAAGAATTGGAGGAATAGCAGGGAAGAGAAGAAGCATTTTCAAAGTAGTGCCAATCCATGAAGATTCATTATTTTCTGCAAGTTATGAGATAATAGATGCTCGGGTCCTCGCTCCAAACTTAGAGCAATTTAGGGAGCGATTTTCTCCAGTCATTTGTGAGACAGACCAGATCATATCTTATCTGAGGAAATCATGGGGGAAGCTCTGGATTTGGGGTACATCAAAAAGAGGAGGGGTGTGACCCCCAGTTCAATGACAAAATCACCTCCCTCACTCTGACCTAAAATATGTCAAACATAGAAAGATGCTTCTCTGAGGAAGTAAATGTACCCCAGAGAACAAACATTTGTTACTGACTTTCTACAAAACTCGACAGCAAACTGAATGTATAGCACACACTAGACAAGAAGCATGTGAGTTACAAAGTTTCTATTTGCTTACCTGGTACCTCACCCTAACACAGAACAGACTTGGGACATCCCCAAGTACTTCAAGAAGCTGTCAGACATGAAAGGAAAGGCACAAACTATCAACAGAAAAGCAGCAATGTAATAAAAAAAAAGTCATTCACTGCCAGGTGTGGTAGCTTCCATTTGTCAGGCCTAGTTAGGAGAGTTGCTGTGAGTTCAAGGCCAGAAAGGACTCCACAGGGAGTTCTAGTCACGCCTGAACTGATAGCAAGACAATGTCTCACTGAAAAAATGAAATGACTTAAAACATTCAAATTTATTAAAAAGTATAATTTAAAATATATAATAGCTCTCGGATTTTGAATATTTGTAAAGTACACATATGTTTCTAGAAACTCACACATTCTAACAGTCTCAGTGGTTATCAAAGGACACCGGTGCCTTGATTCAAAAACTTAATTTGCTCCATGATTCTGGAGAAGGTGGTCATGTTCACATTTGTGCGGGGGAAAGATAGCTGCAGTCATGTCTGCCACCTGATGCAAATTCACCACCACCACCAAAAACATTCACCAAGTGCTTTGTAAACCAAATTGTTTGCAAACAAAAGCTTTTGTGGGTGGAGGTACCCCTGTACTTAAGGTCTTCTCACTGAATCTGCAGTTAAAAGATAAAATTAGTCTTATACAAATACACTACACAAGTTAAGAGAAGGGGATAATAAAACAGATATTCACAAGAGGCCACATTATCATTAAAAATTCACTTTAGCTGTGAAAAAAGATTTAGAGGAAGAGCTTGTCCTTAGAAGGAGCCTTTGATGTAGCTGAGCAAGCAAGACACCAATGTGTACCTAACCTTTCTAATTGATTCTTACCATAAAAGTGAAGATTCCGGGCTACTCACTAGGGTCAGAGGGGATGTGGGAAATTAAATAATGGGTTTTAGCTTTTGCAAAAGCATATAAAAATGATCAAACAGAGGCATATGATAAAATCTGTTTGTGAGAGGAGCGCTTCGTGTGGATTAAAGTAGTTAAGAATTCAATATATGGGGCTGTGGTTTATTTCAAAGGTCTTTTCAACAATATTAGGATGTTGTTGTGAATACAGTGTACGGCTGAGTATGTGAATGTTGAACTCCAATGCTTTTTTTTTTGTTTTTTTAACTCTAGGGTAGTTTTATTTTCAGATATAGATGTAGATACATGAGTCTAAAACTATCTGGTCTTAGGGAAAGTATTCCAAATAGTTATTTCAGATATTATTTTGGCCACAGAGAGATCAACCAAGACCTCAATTTGTTTATATTACATTTAAAAATACATTCAATTTTACTTTTGAAACTTCACTTGCTGTCCATTAGAGAAATTTTAAAACCTTCCTGAAACATGTAATTTCCCTTGCTTACCTTTCTTAGAAATAATGCTTCTCTATTCCCCAACTTCCCATAGCAATGATTTCAATCACTGAATTTATTTCTCCAGCTTAAAGGAAAAATGTTTCCCCCTTTGCTAGTCTCCATTCATGTAGCAAAATATGGAACCCAATCAGAATCCATTCCAAAGACACCTACAAGACATGCACAATCACCATCTTCTTCCAGCAGAAGCCTCATGGCAGGCTCTGGCACCAGCCCTGGCAGAGCAGGGACCACACAGTGTGACTTCTACTTACTTCATGAGAAGTTCGGCAGAATCTCAGTCTTCAAAAATAATCAAGAAATGTTGTAGGTGTGAAGAATCTAGTAGTTCCTCTGCTTTTCATTTTAACCAATTAGTACTGTGATTTAGAGTTTCTTCTAGCTAATAATTGTCCTGTTGTTGGCCTGGATTCCTGGAGAATTGCAATGGCTTTAACAAAGCAAGTGAACAATAAAATAAATATGTTTTTCTCACTTATGTTCATCCCTTACATTTATCTGAGTATGTAAATATGGATTTCTTCCCATTTTACTTGTAATCTAATAACCTCCTCTGCATGATATTTTATGTTTCCTGGTGAGATACCCACAAGCTCCTCTTCCAACCCCTTTCACAATTATAGAAATCGCTAATAGGTTAAATCCCACTGTCTACCTTTTGTTTGCTGTTACTCAGCAGATGAATTTTACTTAAGGAAGCCAAAGCCCTAGATCGCTGCTTTACTTTAATACCATGAGCTGCTGCCCCCAAGTCCACACGATACACTGTCAAGAAATCTTACTACTTCTCCCAACATGTGATTCCTACTTGCAGTTGGCTTCTTTTCTGAGGTTTAAATACAAACAATTAAAACTCTAGAGACAGTCACCGTCATCTGTCCACATCCTAAATTATAAATATGCAGGATATCTACACATAATCTTTCATTTTTGCCTTGGATAAAATGGGAAGGGGAAAATGTGTTGCCTGTTTTTAAAAATTCACTTACTACACTTGTATCCCAAATACCTCCTCTTGGAGTTTTAGACTCTTTACTATTGTTTTCTTTCTCCCTAATTCTTCTTCTCTTTATAATCATTCTTTCTAGGGTACATCATGCAATATTGCATCAAAATAAAGAAGTAAATACAGTGAGTCTCTCATTTATGGATTTATTCCATTTTGGGAGAACATTCATAAGTTGGATTCCCCTGACAAAGTGCATTTTATAACACCTTTGACAGAAATGTACAGTGTAATGCATACAAACCACACACACACTCACACACACACACATACACACACAAATGCACACACATGCACGTGCACACACACATACAAATACAGCAAGGCCCTGACTGCACTGGACTGCACTGTACACAATCATACCGTATAGTCAGTGCATGCCAGTCCCCAGAAGACTAGCTACTTCTGAGATTTGTTTGCATCTGTGAACATTTTTAATACAAGGTCTGTTTCTAATTGGGAAAGTTCATAAGTCGAGGACTTACTATAGACCAACAAGAAGCATTTTTTTATAAACTGCATCACACAGAGGCTTTTTATGTTGTCACATCTGTGTTTGTTCCCCACGTAGCAAAACTTCTTACGAGAGACATCTATGTTGACTATTATTTTACTTATTTTATCTCTTTCTATTGCTATTGTTTAGTATCATTTATTTTTAAAAGGAAAATAGTTTTTGACAGATTATTGTGGTTTGAATCTACGTTTCCCATCAAAATCCCCATATGTTGGAACCGCAGATATAAAGTAACATTGTTTGGAGGAGTTCAGTTATGAAATCTCCAAGCTCATGCATGTAAACCTTGTGGAAGATCTCAAGGAGGTATCTGTGTCTGCTCACTTTTCCCACTGTTTGGGCTTGTGGAGCACAAGTTGTATATCCTTGGCAGAGGATGTAGCATTCCCACAGACCTCATTTTGGAAGGAAAAACCTGCTTGTGCCTTGACTGTACACTTCTCAGTCTCCCAGAACTTTACAGCACTGCAGGATGACAAAACTATCATTCTTTAGAGCTTACTTAGTCTCGGGTGTTTAGCTACATCAGTGCAAATTGGCTAAGATGTACATCAATAGGATTGTGAGATTCTAGTGGAAAGCTGCTGACCTCTCTACTCAGTCTAATATCTATTCCATTTGGATTATGGACTTCTCACTAAAACTTCTTTTATTGGTGTCATTTATTGTTGAAGCTAAAAGACAGTAATGAGTTAACATGTTCCTTTAAGTCATATAGTACTGTGTGGCTTTGTCTTCTAGAAACTTTCTCCCATTTTAGACTCTACAGCTCTATACAATTCTCATATCTTTCCATTCTAATTGCCCCACTTTTCCTAATCCACTGCTAATTACTCCTCCCAACTACATGCCTAAGTATCTAAGATTAGGCTACTTTCATTGGTGTTATTTTGTCCTTCAAATCTGTCACATACTTTTACCAGTGACCCATGTATTGATGGCTTCCACCGAGTTCCAAGTGAAGAGAAGCAGAGAACTCCCAGCCTTCTGTGACCACTCTGTATTTATGTCTTTTTTAAAAATTACATTTTATGCCATTCTACTATTTATTGTTAATGAGAATTTTATAATATTCCTCTCCATTTGTCCACTATGACTGGTGATTTTCTGCCTTTCCCACTCAGAGGACATGTTTCTTACTTGTTTTAATATAACTATGTCCCAAACTCAGCTTAGTACTTAAATAGTAACTACTTCATGAATATTTATAAGAGAATAATATGGAGGACAATATAGGTATCAAGAGATGAAAAATAGCTATAAATATATGTGCAGAAAAGACACACAATTATATCTGCAGATAATAGTGCAATGATATGAAAGCAAATTTTCTATTCCTGTTTATGAGATGAAATATCACTGATATTTAGATATCTTCTCAAAATGTGGTTCCATTGGCTTTAAATGCTGCTTTTTGAAAAGCTCCCTGAGGTGAGTCTAACATGTAGCCAAGATTAAGAATTATTTCCTTCAGTGATGCTGATGACTAACGATATCAACAATAATCACCTTGTACAAATCTATTACGTCAATATCGTTAAAGTAGTCTTTTTATGTATATCATGAAATGGTAAGAGAGGGGGCTTAGTATGTAAGGAGAAGAAACAACATAAAACCTGGCTGTTCTGACTTACATCCTTACCCAGGATCCCTTTGCAGACATTTTCCACTCTGTTTGCAATGACTTCTGAGGATCGTGTGAGGTCCTCCTTTCCCTAGGGAGTTCGGGAGTATAATTTGGGTCACATCTTGATATTATGAATAAATTTGAAAATTGCCATGAGGAGCCAGAATGGGAATAGGAAACATTTTCATAATAGAAATTTTTTTAGCTTTCAATTTTAGCTAAGCATTTGTTTCCTACTGAATAATCAACGCTTACAGAACTTGAAGCTATAAATGTAAGCTGTTTTTAAATTATGTAGAGACTTTCTGCAATTCTTGTTTTTTTGGAACAAGAAAATGCATTCTATTTCTTTTTCAGGTAACTTAAAAACAGCTGCATATGTTGAACTTAATGTGTTTTCTGAGAATGCTGACTTCTTGAATGAGCATAAAAGTGCTAAATTTCAGCTTAGAAAATATTGAGGCCAATCAGTCTTATAATGATTTTGCTTTTTAACTAAGCATCACTTTCGATATTGCAAAAATGCTCTCAAACTGCCTACGGCTAACAGTAAAAGGTAATGGTGCAGTACACTTAATTACTATTTAGTAGTGCTTTTTATTTGAGTATCGAAGTATTAATGGAAGGGTTATGTATCATACTTCTGTGAATTACTTAACTAAAAATGAGGCATAGAGAGAATTGTTAAGTGAGAATTGCATAACTAAAGTGGTATTTTTCCTAAACCCAATTAATGTCAACTTCCCTGGAAAAATGTAAGACTGGCAATACTGCTACTGAAATTTTCTCTATTTTTTGTTTGTTTGTTTGTTTTGCTTTTTTGTGATTTTGGTCAATGACTAAGGACTTTTGAAAAGAGTTTGGTCATCACAGCAACTGCTGTTATCTTTAACATTACAAAATGTTCCAAGAGCATGTTCAGTATACAAAATAAATGCCTTTTTTTTCCCAGTTACTTGTTTTCTATGTCTCATTACATTATACAGACATCGTAGTGACCAACAGTACCGACATTATTCTTTATTGTAATCATTTCTGCTTGCATTTATACATGTGTACACATTATTAATTTCAAAGAGAAGTATGAAAATGGCTCTCATCTTGTATTATCTGTGCTCTTATACATTCCCTTCCCACAACAGCCCAGGACCTGATCATAGTACACTGACAGTGAGTCCCCTGCTAACATGTCAGACCCAGCGACTTGAACTCTCTCACATTGTAACATACTTTGATCACTGACTTCAGCTTGCCAGCGGAGAATGACTAATCTATCCTGTTTTCAAATTCAACAACAAACCCACACTTAAGAACAGCAGGGATCTTATTGAAACAGTATCAAAAATGACATTAGAATGATAATCAAAAGATATTAGTATTGGGCTCAATGTGATCAGACCACATATCCTGGAGAAAGGCCATTTAATTTAAAATCCTAATTGTGCCCCTTACCAGATATCTGACATTGGGAAAGTCATTTAAATGCTCTTCAATGATTTCTTCATTTGCAACTTGGTGCTGATAATGTCTACATTATAGGGTTTTAACTGGGAATTAAAGGAATTATTATTCTATGAGAAATATGTAAATAGTAAGATTATGAAGATTATGTAAATATTTGTCAACTAAATATCTTCTACCTCTAGCCCTCTCTGATCAAGTTTCTTCCTTCAGGATAGTAATTTCCTTGGAATTTGCATGTTGTTAGTAGAAAAGTTACCATTGGATTCCTTTGGAATGTTTTATGAGCATCGAGAGTTTTCTGGACATGTAAAGGAAGTTGTCAGCTTACACTTATTAAGGACTAGTGATTACCAATATGTGAGACAAAGGGCAGACTAGAGAATCGGAACCGGAAGCCAGGAGGCTGCATTTGAGAATGGGTGGGTGTCACCTGGACTTTCCATGTAAGAGCTGGGTGCAACCAGAGAGAAACTCAAGGAGAATGGTGTACAGGAAGGGAGATGGTAACCTACTTGGGGAGATGAATTAAATGAAATAAATTTTAGACATATGTCCGTCAAAAGGAGAAGGGAAGGAAATAGTGGGAACCTACCACACTTTCAGAATATCTTCCTATTCTGTTCATTCATGCTAAGAAGGAATTTTTCTTGAAAACAAGGCAATTTCTGATGTTTTTTGAAAACTCAGTGTTCACTAGGTTACATAAATATTACTACTAGTAGAATTGTGTAGTGGCTCTTCAAAATACACAAAGTACTCTTCAGAAAACTACACTTTAAAATTTAACAAATAAAATAGAAAACATTTAAGATTTTGAGACTATCTTTGCTGTGAAAATGCATACTGCTTCAAAAAAGAATAGTTAATCAAATAGACTAGATTGGCAATGCAAGCTTTATTTGAGGCTCTGCTTAAATAAATTTAGCAGTTTTCATTAGTCTAGTAAACTGCACTTAGATGCTTTTCAGAACTATGTTGCTATGAATTACAATGAGCTTAGGAAGATACTTTTGCAGTTAAACAGCCAGATGAAAAATATTTTTTAAATATTTGTGGAAATTCATAAGTGAGGAATTTGAAACAACTATATAAAATCTTTGAAGTGTAAAAACATGATTTCTCTTTCACTGGTCATTTTCTCTGAAATTATTTTTTATTCTTTTGAAACCTCTCTGTAACTGTAAGGACACCTAGCTGATGTTTTTATTAAATTCACTGACTCTTTGGAGTGAAGAAAATAAAAGTGGACCAGTAAGCATTCCGTGTTATAGAGAAGGTTGGTTTGTTTTATTGGAAATACAGAAATTATATGCTACACAGTATGCCACCTTTGGAGAAGGCATCAGTAGGGAAGTAGACTAATTTGGTCATGCTGAGACTTGTTGAAAATATCCACCCAACCAATTAAGATAATTATTAGAGAAGTATGCCTAGATTTATGTGGCTACTTGATACAATCAATGTAGACTGACATGTATCATTTCACAAGTTCTATGGCATACTGGAGAGAGTCAAAGTAAGAGTATATATTTAATGTACCAATAAAGATAAAAAAAAGAATTGTATCAGTGACTTTTTAACTTCAGTTTGAGAAAAACTAACCTGAAAATTTGGGCCATCTTCCTGCATTCAGATATTAACTATGTATTGAAGAGCTGAGTACGTGTTTTCCTCTATCTTGTATTTTGTAAAGTGTTGGATACTACTGGAAGTAGATTGATTTCTGATATAAATGAATGTGGTCTATGAAACTTACATTTTTAGATGCCTCTTTGATATAGTGACTTTATTAGTTCACGCTCATTTCATTTTTAATTTATTGAGAATCTTACACATTTTTTACACAACGGTTATACTAATTTACATACTCACTAACAATATGTGAAAAAGTCATCTACATTTCCATGTTGATTCCAGCATTTCTTACTCTAGCCAGAAAAATGGAAACATTCTAAGAAAACATGGTGGATATCCACTATGGAATGCCATTTACTCATTCTGAAATAGAAGGACTCCTGTTATTTGTAACAACATGGGTACAGCTAGGGGTCATCATGTTAAATAAAACAAGTCAGTTATGAAAGACAAATTCTTTATGATATCCTGTGTCCATCTAAAAATGCTGAATTTATGCATGGTGGGATAGTAGAGACCAAAGACTGGAGAGATTAAAGAAGGGAAAAGTGTGAGGAATGGGTACTAAGTTCTCAAGGTGAAAGAAGTTACAATAAGGTAACTCTAGACAACATGATACTTTGCTTTTCAAAAAATAGCTCACTAAAAACACAATTTTGAAAGCCTTAATCATAAAGAAATAATAAACAATAGAAGAGATAAACATGTATGCCATGATTTGCACATTACTCAATGTATATTTCAGAAATTCATTGAGATTCTGTACAAAAATGTATAAAGAAATATATCACAAAATACAAAGCAAATATGATATGGAACTTTAATTATGTACTCTTCTCTTCAGAATAATTAGCATTTAATGTCATTCTAAATCTACTCATACTGATAGAACTATCACAGTTCAGAAATTATTTCTCCTTACTGAAATATAAAGCTGAGTGGGGCACCAGACTGCTAACTTCAGACATCATTTAATCAAGCCTGGAGATGCAACATATCATGAAATGAAACATATAAATCAAGCTTAAAGGCTAAAATCTGGTGCTTTTAGCCCTTTCTGATTCATCAAAGACAATAAATATTTATTAATGTAATTATAAGTTATGGCTTCTTCTATAAGACCTTCAAATTTCATTCCTTCCTGTAAATTATTCAACATATCAGTAGTTGCAAACTTATACATAAACCAAAGTGTCCATATTTTCATATATTTTTGAATCTATTATCATTGCCAATTACAACACAGAAATTATGCTTTCTGTTTATTTATTGTTAGAGACATATTGCTAATGAGAGATAGCTAAACATAATAGTGAAAAAGATATAAATGCATTATTTCCTCATTTAAAAACCTGAATGGGGTTTAAAAGCAGAGACTGCACTTCTCTTCCTGAAGTTCACTTCTGAAGTCTTAGCATCTTGACCACATTAGTCTCTTTCACAGGCACAAACACAGAAAAATTATATTTCTCCTACCATAATCTTATCACACTTAGTTCATCCATCTTCCCAATTGCCAGGAAGAGTCACTGAGAGCCAGAAATGTGGTCACTGCTTTGCTGTTCATTAATTAGTGTTTTGAGTGAACTTGAAATGTAGTTGACCTTCAGTACATTGACAAGTGCCCAAGTCCACGCCCCTGTATACCTTGTACCAGGTGGGCTAATACGGAAGTTGCTCAGGGTGTACTCATTAAACTAAATTTAACTTTCCCTGATACTATCTGTGCAGCACGTCCCATTCTCTCCAATCACCATATTCCGAGTTTCTCTTTCTAGGACTCTGTCCAGCTCCAAGATCCCTTTACTTCTACTAGCTTCAACTGTTCATGGCTTCTACTTCTTGTAAACTTATTGCCCTTGTAGGATTAGAAAAGAATTTAAGAGACTTACTGAAGCATAACAATTATTTCTCTACCATGATTCAATATTTCCCCATGTGGAGAATTAGGTGTTTGAATATTTCTGCCTATAAGGGAGGGGACTTAAGAGGGGGAATGGGATAGAATTTATTTTTCAAAAAAGAATGATCTTGGTTTTAAAGCTGATAACAACAAAAATCCAGGAAAGGACTATCCCATTCAAGTTATATGCAGGGAAGTTTGCTCATAGCTCTGCCAGGAACAGTTTACTTCATGACTAAGCACAATCTTTTCAAAATATGAACAAATGCAGGACAATTCAGGCCCAAGTCAAATTATGTCCTTTCTAATTTAATTTGAACCAGGTGTTTCTGATCTCATCTTTTGCACTCCACTTAAATTTGGGGAGGATCTGGCTTTACTCTTTCTTCAGAGCCCACCGCAGGGGTCCCACTGGTTACTGCACCCTTTACATTTGGCAGCAGCTCATTCTCCATCACAGAAGAGTTAAAAGTCCTCTTATTTATGCTACAAAAGTGTACTCTCTAAAATGTTTTCATCAGTGAGCCCCATCCTGTGCTTCCTTGAGTGAAGCTTGTGAGTGAGCTGCCACTGTATTTCTGCTCTCGAAAAGAGAGGGAAAAAGCAAACCATTTTATATGGAATAAATGATCTAATAGCATGCTGTTATTGAGTTTTATTATTATTAATATAGCACAGAGAGAGTTTAAAAATTAAATCTCATAGTAGGACAACCAGATTGCATCAGAAAAACACTCTGATGTCTTCCTTCTCCCAAAGCTGTTCTCTGCTTCCAGGATAATAATTTTCACTTTTCTTGGTTATTTTTGTTTGTTTCCTTTCCTTTGTATTTATACCAGTTAGTAGAGTGTTTTATGAGTGTTTCCCAGAAATATATCTCATACATCATAGATTAAGTCAATATATAGTTGTTCACATTTTTTATTACATGGTTACTATTTTAAGTTCTATTTTTCAAAAATTTTCAAAATTTCCAGCAAAATGATAAAATACTTTGAGAATAAGGTTCCTAAATCTTGTAATCTTGTATATTACATGGTTTTTAAAAATACTCTGGTTTACAAAGTTCCAGATACTGTTTCTAGACTGTAGACTATTAGGCCCACCTGAGCAAGTCGGTGGTCCAGCCCTCATTCCAGACCAGAGGTAGCAGGAAGGCGCAGTCCCCACTCTGTCCCTCTAAGAGGTACCTGAAAATTAAGCCTACATTCACACCTGCTCTTTAGGCTTTAATACCAGAACAACTTGCAGAAAGGGCATAACTATCCACCCAGCAACCAGATGGGTAAAGGAATGGGGAAAAATGGAAATTAAGTTGTGTGGTGTACTGGTATAACTTCTCAATATCAATTATGATCATAATGTGTATTTAATGTGTATCAATAAGGTCAATTAAAAAAATAAAATGCACCAATACCCCTTCCAAAAAAAGAAGGAAAAAAAAAAAGAAGAAGGATCAGCAGAGCTGCAAGAGGAATCAGTCAGTCCAAAACAATGAAAGAGAACATAGCAAACATTGAGGATGCTTGTTCCTTCACAGCCTATTCAGCTGCCTCTTTCTTTCTTGTGTGTGATTGTATGTCTTGGTATAATTCCTTTCACTACAGTATCAAAAAAACTTACAGAGCCATGCTTCTAAAAAGAAATGCAAAGTTACAATTGGAGCTAAAGAAGCATCCTTCAAAACTGGCTTGCCACATAAACAATACAGGTTTAAAGGGCAAAATGAAATGAAGCAAAACTGAAATTTTCAATCATAAAGGTCTAATTATGTAAAACAGCAGTCTTTCCCATGATTATCATTGGTACAAGGGGCTTGACGTATTTTCACTCACCAGTACAAAAAAAAAAAAAAAAAATCAGGCACAAAGTTGATTCTATGCATTAAAACAGCAGTCTATAGTTGATGCTATGCAGTAAAACAGCAGTCTTTTCCATGATTATCATTGATACAAGGGGCTTGACTTATTTTCACTCACCAGTACAATAAAAAAAATCAGGCACAAAGTTGATGCTATGCATTATAGACCATGAAACATTACCTCATGCTCTGGTAGGGCTATGAGGAAAAATCCAATGAATTCAAATTGTGACAAATCCTACAAGCAACTATGCTTGACTCCAAGCAAGCCAGTTGTTAAAGAATTGTTTTAGAAGTTTAATTTATATTCTTTAGACAAAATTTGAGTCAAATATATTGACCATACATTTAAAGTAATTTCAAGTGATAATAAATGCCCAAATGTATACCAATTGACTTTTAAGCCATTACCACCAATTTAACTGTCTTTATATTTGAGGTTGGTAAAATAAACAAAAATAAAAATAAAAATATTGCCCCTAGAACTGTTTTTAAAATTACTTTATTAGTACATATTTTCAGTACATGTTTACATGTTAAGAACTGGTACCTGTGTATAACACACTTAAATTCTTTTTTCCCCTTCCTTTACCAATATTACCAACAATTCTCTAAAATTCAGACCAATCTGAGTTTACATTTATTCTTACAAAAAAGCTGCTCTTTTCTGAAACTGAAAAGAAAGAAATAGTAATTAGAGATGTCAGATACATGGGAATATGTGATTGGTAATGGAAGGGGTGTAAATCCTTATTTCTCAGCACCACATAAGAGGTCACAGAATAATAACTTTCCCCTTGATTTTAGAACAGTTTCATGGGCACTACACAATAATGTGTTTTCATATGTTGCTGTGGGCTGCTGAAGAAGTACTAGTTTGGAAACCATTTAGGGATGGGGACAGTCTGTGCTCAAGGATTGGCACCATAGCCCCAGGCTTGTATTTCTCAACATCTTCAAATCTCCTTTGGAAATAAAGCAACTTTGGGCAATAATTCATTTTCAGAGAGAGTTTGTGAGATATTTGAGGGTTAGTGGAGGGAAGGGAAAAGAGAGACCCTTACCACACCCCCAGGTTCCCAGGAAACAAAAAAAATCTGAGTTTCCGAACTCCCTTTAAAAACATCTAAACGACACTCTCAACTTGTTATGGGGAAAAAGTTGCTATTAAAATTGTCTTCAACTGATAACACATCTAATAAACTTTTAGACTTTTCCCACATACAGATTTATACCAAATATCTAGGATAACAGGGCATCTCTCAAACAGATGGTATTCACAGAGGGAATTTTTTCTGTTGATGCTTTTATTTCCACCATCAAAATTTGTTAGTACCTTTCTTTATTCTTAGTTTTCATCCTAAAGAAAAATTAGGGAGAAATAATGCATATCTAACTTGAACTTACAGTAGTAAAATAATAAGTAACTAAGGCACTTGGAAGCAACATTTAAACTAGTTTGGAGGCTATTTCTTTGATGCTAAAGATCTTCCAGAAATACATTTAGTACGGCTTCCCCAATGTCTTTCTTTGTGAGTTTGTAGGACCAGTCAGCAGGGCGGATCCCTGGCTGACTTTTATGGTATTTCACGCCCAATTTGCTGACATAACTCTGAATGCTCACGACTAGTTGCTCTGGGAATTCTCTAATGGAGCTTCTCTAATACGGTTTGCCCTAGAATGGCCAGGTCTCTGGTAGAGCTGAAAATTGAATGCAGAGGCTATGTTACTAAGGTTGTTTGCTGTTTCTGAGGACTTGCCTCCTTCCGTGACCCTTTCCTGCACAGATCGAGGTGCAGACATTTGGTGACAGTCTGGTTCTGAAACAGGAGCAGAATGGATTATTAATAGTTACTGTATGATGCCACTGTCAGTCCATAGCTTTGTTTTTTTTCAGATTTACTCAAAACTTGTTTACTTTCATTGCTCATTTCAAAGATATGTTTGAGCCAACCTGGCTGACCTACAATTTGTATTTGGAGGGATGAGATTTAAGGCCAGGGTTGCACTCTGTGCGGGTTGCCATGGGCATCTGGATGGCATTTCTTAGACTGGCCTGGTGTAGATAAGCTTATCTGAAACTACATCACCTGTACAGTACCATAAATGGAAGTAGAGAGATCAGAGATCTGCCATGGAAACAGTCA